>SNQJ01S0009370.1:131622-152316 GCA_010110895.2 Picea sitchensis | reverse complement strand
CCTGTGCTATTTCCAAACCGACCACTAAGAAATAGGGCCTGTACACCCCCCTTCCTACTCCTGACAGGCCATGGGAATCCATCTCAATGGACTACATGTTGGGCCTTCTGTCCACCAAGAGGGGAAATGATTGTGTCTTTGTGGTTGTTGATCGCTTTTCCAAGATGGCGATCCTAGCCACTTGGAAGAATAGAATCATAGTAGAGGCCACTGCCAAGCTCTTCTTTGAACAAGTATGGGTATAGTTTGGAATCCCACAAACCATTGTCTCAGATTAGGACATTCGGTTCCTCAATACATTTTGGTCGAGCCTTTGGTCACTGCTGGACACCAAGCTCACCAAATCCACTTCCTTCCACCCCCAGACAAATGGCCAAACTGAGGTCATCAATCGGATGATCGTGCATATCCTGCGCATGTACAATTCCAAGCACCCCCACACATGGGATGAGATTATTCCTTATGTTCAACATAGCTACAAAATATCCCTGAATATCTCAACCGGCCACAACCCATTTCAGGTCGGGTTGGGATTCCAAGCATTGGGTCCCATGGATGTTGCACTACCTCTTGTGAATACCTCGACCGATTCATTACCTGCTCCAACTGAAGCTGACAAAGCCTCCCGGTTCATTGAGTGGATCCAACACATTCGCCAACAGGTTCATGATATTTTACAAAAGTCCAATGCCAAGTACAAGTAGTGCCATGATCAACAACTGGTGCCACATAAGTTTCAGGAGGGAGACAAAGTGTGGTTACAATTGCAGAAAGAACAACTTACAGGGCCCCATCGAAAGCTTCGCCCACTCTGTTACGGACCTTACACCATCACCAAGGATGTGGGTGACAATGATTTTGAGCTCAACATTCCCCCTTTCCTTGTCCTGCACCCAATGTTTAACGTGGATCTCCTTCGACCATACTTTCCACCATTATTGGACACCTCAGAGATAGTAGAACAATTGACACCAACAAAGATCAACCCTGACTGCATGCAACATGCATCCAATGATCATATTGTGGACACATAGGTCAAGGGCACTTGCCAGCAAAGGATCCAACTTTATCAAGTTGTCAAAGCAGAGCAACTCCTGCACCAAGGCAAGTGGCTCACCCGGGGCCAAATTCAACACATTTCCTCATTTGATGGGTGCACTCAACACAATGGAGACCATTGCTTCCTAATGGGGGTGGATTGATCCAGATGGATGTCGATGGCCTCCCACCTATTCCTATTGGCTCATTTTGGAATTTTTCCAGTTTGACAGTTTTTTCCTAGTTTTTGGGTCCCTAACTTTCGAGGTCGTTTTGAGGCCCTAAACAACGTTTTTAGGGCTCGCCACAGTCAAACTACAGACATAGTTAAATTATGACGACGACATGTGTATTCCTCGGATAGACCTTTCCAATGAGCTATCGTGCGCCTACAACATAGGTCGTATGCAAAAATTATGACCCCGGGAAATTGATGTACTAGCTTACCCCATCGAGGCCCACATGACTTTTGGCGCTTCATATCCTAGGGTTAGGTTTTTGGATGTCTAGGGTTTTGACATTCCTGTTTATTGTAAAAATTCGTGGAGAGCCTCATTGTAACCATCTTCTTGCGAATGAGCACAACCATCACATCTCTTCTCAGAGATAAGCCGCCACCATTTTAACAAGCTTGTTGTCCGCTGCATTTTACAGTTTCATCACATTTTCTTATTGAATAGAAACCAGTTTTACTATATATATGTTATTGTATCTCTTCTATTCTTATGTCTCTGTGTTAAGAATAATAATAATTTGTATTCATTTTCGTTCTGCTCATAAAATTCGGATCATCAAGATTTTGCACATATGTTCCTTCAAGATCATGACAACACACACTTTCAGGATCCACGACAACAAATTTAGGAAGCACTTGAACTACCACATAATTGTTTGATTGCTACCCACTTTTTGAGAAGGAAATCTCTCCACATTTTCCTCTATCCATTTGTAAATGAAATCCTCCAAAATATAGGAAAACATTTTTTTATTATCAATATTAGTTATTTTTCCTAAAGATGGGGCAACCACCCAAGAATGTTTTTTGAAAAATTATATAATTAAACATACTTGAGAAGTATTTGGGTTTGTTAAAGGAAATTTAAACAATTGATCTTTTAAATTGCAGTTATTGAGTTTCCTTCCTATTGAGTTAGTTTTTAGGGGATTATCCAGTGACCTATAGAGTAAGGACCCACTCTTGCAGTGTGCAATTGTTGATGGTCTCAATATTTTCAATATTTCAGTATTCATTTTATTTTTTTCTTTTAGCATTGTGATTTTTGAAAAGTTCATTTATTGGTTTGAATAGCACAAGTAGAGTAGTGATTTAGTATCAATGCTTCGATGTTTTCTTGTTATTTCATTTCTTGTATTTTATTTATTTCTACAAGATATAATCTAATTGATAGATTCAACAAGCCATTAAATAATAGCACGTGGGCTACATCTAATGGAATGGTTAGAAGGATTTAGGTTTATTTTAATTACTCTTGATTTATTTGGATCGATTCCACTAAGCCACATAGTAGTATCTCTTGAGTTACTCTCAATTGAATTTCTCAAGGATTCCTAGGCTAATTTGGTATCTTGAATTTATTTGGAGCAATTCTATGAAGCCAAAATTTAGTATCCCTTTGTTTACTTAAATTTAACTATCTCTAGAGTTTACACTGATTAATGGCTAGTTAGTCTCGTGGGTGAGTTTGATGAATCAAGATATGCAATCTTATACTTTGTTGCAACTGACTAATTTACATAGCTTAGATTAACTAGTGGTTAGTTATTCTTATAAGTAAGTCTAATGAATCAAGGTATACAAGCTCGAAATTTGGTGTAGAGTGATTCATCTACACTTTCATGAATTGTTATATGACATAATAAATTAAATGAATAAGAGAACAAAAAACATTGTTTAGCACCTTAATAAACCTAGTAATTAAAAGCTTTGTGAATTTACATTTAATGTAGGCATTTTGAAATTTTAGGCTTCTTACTCGATAAAATAAAGTAGGCTCTAGTCAATCTCAGGCTCATCAATCCTTATGCATTAGTGGTAGTTGTTACTTTTTGGTGCCATTGTTTAGGAACACCACTTGTTCATAGTTTTTTTCTTAATTTTGGATTTGTAAATGCATTACTAAAATCGTGGGATTGGAACCCAATATTCAATTCTATTTTTTCATTGCATAGTGCATTTTTTTACTCTCCTTAATAAACATGTCTGGGAAGAGGAAGGATAAGTTTAGAAGGTTTCTTCTTTACTTTCCCCATACCACAGAGTTAGCTGAGACTAGTACACAATGAGGGTTTGTTTTGGGAACCCAAATTGTTGTTGAAATTCTTTCCGAGGTCAAAAGCAAGGTGACAACAACGCTTGTAAAGAATGAACTCGAGGTTAAAATTGAAAAGGTTGAACCCTTTGTGCCCATTTGGGAATTTGACGACCCACTTTAATATAAATTCCTTATTCGGGAATCTAATCATATGACATATCATATAAAAATTTAATCCTCTCTAAAGTAAGTTATATGTTATCAATAGACATTGAGTATTAAAAAAATATACTTTCTATCTTAAAATTTCATTATAAAAACAAGTTGAATATATGTGATGGTGGTTTGTGCATAATTTAACATTTGTCTAGTGTAAAAATTATAAGAGAATGGTATTCTTCCAATCAAACAATTTCTAAATAACTATTGAAACATAGTGGTATTCTTCTAATCAAACAATTTACAAATAAATATTGAAACATAGTTAATATTGCCTTTTTAATTTTGTAGACAAATATTCAATTCTTGAAGATTATATTTTATACTCAAATAAAAAAAATTAAATCTAACATAATCAAGAATAAATATTTTATTTCACTACCAAAATTTAATAAATTTAAATGAACATTTTTAGAAATAACGTGAAAACATTCATTATTATTAATTATTATGTGTTTTTAAAAATATATTCTAAAAGATTTCACAATTTGATGTTTGAATAGATTTCCCTGTCCTTTTATACAATATTATTTGTACTCATTAAGATCAAAGAAGTCAAAGGGAAGATTAATGAGGTTTTTATATTTATTTTTTCGTTTTAAAAATATAATGGATAATTAATTTCTTCTTGTTGAAAAATATGACAATTTTTTCTAGATGAGAGGTCATTTTTCTTCTTACAATTATGTTTCTATTACCATAATAAAAAATAGATTCATAATTCTCACACTGGTTCCAATGACATAGACAAGGAATTCAATTCACACCTTCCAAATTAGAAGCTCCCTAAAATTTTATTTTGAAGAATGAATTACAACTCTACTTGTAAAATATGACAAGGCACACTCAAAGGGGTTGGATATAATGGTGAAAAATGACGAGCTTTTCACCATTGGGAAATGTTCAATTCTCATGAGGACTTTTCCTAGAGCCATGGGGTCACCTTGAGGTAGTGGTCGAAAGTGTGGTTGCACCCAAAGGGATTATATTAAATATGGTCTTGTGACCCATGCACACATAAGTGGATCAAATCCCACTCCCATGTCCTTCAAATTTAATTTCTCACTTAGAAGACAAGGTTTGGACATTGTAGAATGAATCAGGCCTTGGTGACTAGGGTTTTTCCCTAGCCATGTGGGAAATCCTCCCTAAGCTCAAATCCATCCTCACATGGCTTTCCCCTCTTCTCCAAGAACTATTTCCATGCCTCCATCCTCGATTCATGTGATTCTGAGCGAATCCCTCCGTGGTGGATCTTTTCTTTGCATGACAATGGCCAAGTTTGTTTCAAAGACACCCTCCTCCTCTAGTTTACCTAGATCCATGGGAGCCAATATTCCAACAGTGGTGTCACACCTCTCTTCATAGTGGTTGCACCTCAGTGTTGGTCACATCCCCTGAGCTTCCTAGAGTTCATGTGAATTCCATGGGAGATAGATCATATCTTGGTCCCTCCAATGAAACGTTGGGTAAAGATTATTTTAGATATATTGTGCAAAATGCCTTAAGTTCTTTTACTCATATAATGGTTCAAGAGGCTCCAACTATTTCTATTTTTTTAGGAAAAAATGTTGTCTCTATGGAAGCCCATTATAAAAAAACTACACTTGTTTGTCGATTCAATGGTCTTTGGTTGAGCCTTGTCAATCGAAAAAATCGAGTCTCATTGTCCTAGATCTCTACATTAAAAGATGAAGACTTTATTTTCCCCTATGCCAAGGGGTTTTTCATTGTAGTGTTCCAACTTGTATAAGACACAGATTTGATACTAAAATCAGGTCCCTAGTTTTGGGGAAAATATAGATTATGCATGAAACATTGGACCCCTTCCTTCGACCCATTGCCATATTCATTGTCCTCAGTTCCAGTTTGGGTTAGAATTCCTAAACTTCCTCTGCATATTTAGGGTTTATACTCCCTTCGAGACATTGGAAATTCCCTTGGAAAATTCCACTTCATAAGCAAGGAAACAAATAAATATAATATCACTACATATGCCCGAATCTACGTTGAAATGGAATTCAATTGAAGGGTTTCCATTTGAAATAAACTTGATAGGTGAAAACTACTCCTGGTATAAAAAGTTGGATTATGAAAATGTCTCTTTTCACTGCAGAGTCTATTTTGAAATAGGACATGTGGTAGCACATTTCCCGAAAAGGTCTAGGCAATCTAGAAAACAACAACATAATTCAACCTGATGGGTTGGTGCCAATCCAAGACACCCAATGATTTGCAAGGATGAGACAGATGACTCAAACTTGCCAGTGGATGAGCCAAAAAATAGGGACATCCCTACTAATAAGCAAGATGTGGAACGACAGGAACAAGTGAAGGAAGAAACTATTATTCCCCTAGATCTGGACCGAGAAGTATAAAAAAAGAAAAATGTGGTACCACAAGAATCAATAATAAAGGAATCTAATATTCCCTTGAATCAATAATAAAGGAATCTAATATTCCCTTGGTCTATCTTGATTTGAGGTAGGGAACACAAATTTAACTAAGTCCACGACCATCGACAAGTTGGGAAGATTAGGTTGAAGAAGTCGAGGCACTAGGAAAAGAAAACATAGAACCATCAGATCAAGACACATTAGAAAAGGTTGAAATAGCATGGACTTCAACAAATGCAAAAAAAGTTTGGATGGTAACGAAGAAATAGCCATCGACAAACCAACCAATGGTGACAAGAAGTCAGACCCACAATCCAACATAATCATGCATTTTTTTTTTGTCTATTATTATGCAAGAAATTTGTGTGAATATATTCATGTAAGAAATCTTGGAATGTGACCTTTTTGGATAACTGGAAAACCATGCTAGTAGGTTTTGAATTGGGGTTGTTAAACCTCGACAGCCATAAACTATTAAATCTTGTTGAAGGTTAAATGAATCAACTTGATGTAATATGATGGTAGCTTCAATGCAACCTTTTTTGAATGAATACAAATTATGTTTCGGTCATTGAAAAAAATTTGCTAAGACACAATTTTGCTAAAACAAATAGTCAAAAGAAAACACTCACTTGAAAGAAAATTTTCCTCTTACGACTTTCCCTATAGCATATTTTTGTTGTTTCTCAAAACAAAATTACTTGAAAGAGTAGTGTATTCTTTTGGAACACTTCTTTATCATTCCTTAAAGATTATAAATTTTAAAGACTACAACTCATTTTCAACGATTACATTAAAAAAATTGAAAGAAAGAATTAATATCCAAAGATGAAATAAGAGAATCTCTAACATAGTTTCATTCATCAAAGGTTATATAATATCATAAATGTTATATTTATAAAACCAACTATATTATCATAGTTCATTTTTTTTCTTTTATCACAAATTTTCATACATATTAATAACCTTTGAACCACTCCAAACATGAAATTAGAAAGACACAATAATCCCTTCACAAGTCTTCTAATAATGTTGTAACAATCAAATAATGATTTTCTTCAAAATAGTTTATTGTTGTACTTTATCACCTATTTTGAATAATAAGACACAACTCCTTCACTAATAAAAAAACAAAGGTGAAATCAGAAAATCTCTAAAATAGTTTCATTCGTCAAGGGTTATATAATATCATAAATGTTATATTATGTTATATTTATAAAACCAACTATACTATCATAGTTTATTTTTTTTCCATGCATATTAATAACCTTTCAACCACTCCAAACATGAACACTCCAAACATGAAATTAGAAAGACACAATAATACCTTCACAAGTCTTCTAATAATGTTGTAACAATCAAATAATGATTTTCTTCAAAATAGTTTATTGTTTGTACTTACATGATTTTGAATAATAAGACACAACTCCTTCACTAATAAGAAAAAAAACAAGTTTTTATGAAATATTATGGTTAGCAAAGCCTCTTGACTAAGTTTTAGTACGATTATATATGATAATTAATATTTAGATTGGTGGCAACAAGTGTACCAATGTATAGTCATGGAAATTTAAGGTAAAGTGATTTGATAAGAAGTGTACTTTGAGATTAATGGCAACAAGTGTATTAATGTATAGCCGTAAGAATCTCAGGTAAAGTGATTTGATAACTAACACTATAAATAGTATATACAAACTATCAAGTTTTTTAGTTAATAATATTTGATTTCTAAAATGTTAATGTTGACATGATGTAAGAGCATATGTTCTATCGACAAATTATTTTTATTTTATATTTTTCACAAATAAATAATTTAATATTTTTTTAATGAAAGGTTTAAGGGGTTTGGAAAGACAATGAAATATTCAATTGTGATTTTAATCAATTAAATTGTGTTATAATGATTTGTGTTCTAAAAAATGTTATTATATTAATAATCTAAATTTAAATTTTATTTGATTTTCAAAATTATAAATTAATTTGAAAAAAAATATAAACATCGTCATAACATAATAATAAGGGTTAGCTTCAATATTTTTTTAAGTTTTACTAAAAGGGAACAACATTAACCCTTATGCATGTGACTCTAATATAATGAGTATTTCCTAAATCCTTAGGTAAAAGGTAGGTGATGTGATGAATAATTATGGAAAGGGAAAAATTCATATGATGACTCTCAAAGCAATTCAATATGTTGCATAGTTCTTTTGATTTTATTCAACTAGCTTTCATGCACTAGGATTTTATATAAGAACCTTTCAGAGGGAGCTTTAGCATTGAGTTTTCTATCCTCAACATTGTTTCTTACTACCCCTTTTTGTCTTTTTTTTATGCATTCATTTATTGAACAAGTCCCTTTTTTATTTAGATATTCATAGACACACTAGGGAATAGGGGCATTGACCTCATAACAATGTGGCATTTCTCAAGCTTTAATATTTTTGGCTTTTCACTTTATTGTTCTTCACCTCTAGCGTTTTTTGGCTTTATTAAGTTAGGATTTTTTTATTAGAACTTTTTGGTGACATTTGATAAGTCATACATGATCTTTATAGACTTTTATGGATAGAATGGGGTGAAATAGGGAATGTGAAAAGTGTAAAGTATGGTTGGGATGTATAAAGCACTACCTTGGTTAGCATCCTAGTAGAATACATTGACCTGAGAAATGAAAACACTTATAAAGGAAAACTATGATCCCCCAAGGTACGATGAGGCAAACAATAAAACTATGAATGTTATGAAGTGTTATCAGATTTCATTTCAGTGTTTACCACTTTCATGATGAATCAATAAATTATATCATCATATCCAAATAAACCACCAATGCATTGAATATCAAATAGATCATGGTAAAATCATAATATACCATCCATAATGCATCTGTCATCTAAGAAGTGAGGGGGAGGATCATATATACCATAGTTGAACTAGCACGATCATACATCTAAAGAAGAAAATGAGAAGAATTATCTAAATTTGGATAATATGAGCAACAAAAATCGTGCAATCAACAACATAACACCCTTGTAAGGGTGCCTATGAAGTTGTCACCCCTTGGGGGGTAACACTTTCAACCACTCAAAACATATTAAATTAGAAAGACTCAATAAACCCTTATTTGGCAAGTTTACTAATAATGTTGTAACAATCAAAGAATGACTTTCTTTAAAACAGTTTGTCATTGTCATCTCCCACATGATTTTGATTAATAAGACACAACTCCTCCACTAATAAGAAAAATGCACAATTTTTTTTTATGAAGTATTATGGTTGGCAAAGCCTCTAGGTTAAGTTTTACAATTAATGTGATGTACATTAGTGTGATTATCTATGAAAATTAACATTGAAATTAATGGCAACAAGTGCACTAATATATAATCATAGAAATATAAGGTAAAGTGATTTAATAAGGAGTTAACACTATCAATACCACATACAATCTACCAAGTTTTCTAGTTGAAAGTATTTGATTCCTAGGAAGTTAATATTGAGATGTTGTAAGAGTGTATTCCCTTCATTTGTAAAGATATGGAATGATTTTGTCAATTCATTTTTATTTTAAATTTCTTTTGTAAGGAAAATAATTTAATTCCCTTCCATGAAAGATTGAAGGGTTCTCCAAAGGAAATGAAGTATTCAATTTTGATGCCTAATTGACTAAATTTGTTCTAAATTGTGTTATAATGGATTGTGCTATGAAATAATGTCATTATTTTAATGATCCAAGCTCAAATCTTATTAATTTTGATTTTCAAATATTTTTTTGTTTTGGTAAGATGGCTAAAATTTATATTAATAGAGTACAAAATAAAATATAGTCAAGGTTAATTGTGGCTTGCCTCTAGGGAAACTAGGGCCATAATGAGTCAAAATAACAGTTCTTTTCTTGTGAGATTGCAAGGAAAAGTTGTTTACATCCAAAACCTTGGTAGTATCATGGCCCAGACAACTACTAAAAACAACATAAAAGACCATTGACATAACAAAATAGGGAATCCTAGTTTGCATTTGTAAATAAACCAAAACAAAACATGTGTTGCTAACCCATGGACACACATGCCTAATATAAAGATGTTGATATCAAGATGAGGTTAGAAGGGGTACCTTTATACTCCTGAGAAAGTTATGTTGTTGCCACTGTTTTTTGCTTAATATCCTCCAGGTTTGTCACCATGATGTCAATGTCATAACTTCTTTACAAACTCCTTCAAATTTTTTATTCGTTAAACTTGTGGAGAATTGCTTGTTGTATTTTACCCCTCTCTTTCACAACCTGTTCTATGAAAGATTCATTTAGCGAATAAAGTTTTGTTAGCATGGAAATCTTGGTGTCTCTGGAGTGGGAGAAACACGTGTCTAGAACCTAGTCCCTGAATTCTACCCCAACTTATTCGTTAGTCATTTTCCTTTGTATTTTCATGACTAAATTCTCATGTGGGAAACCTCCTCCCAAAAAACCGTGGGAAAGAGAAACCGATATTTGTATGTTTCCTTCATGGAATTAACATAGGTGTGAGTGATGTGACAATGGAGCTATTGGTGCT
Source organism: Picea sitchensis (assembly GCA_010110895.2). Lineage (NCBI taxonomy): Eukaryota > Viridiplantae > Streptophyta > Pinopsida > Pinales > Pinaceae > Picea > Picea sitchensis. The sequence goes on along the minus strand of SNQJ01S0009370.1, from coordinate 141,843 downwards.
AAGGTTCCCTAACAGAGTTCTTGGTTCCCTTTTTAACCCCACATTTGTTGAATTTTGTCTGAACTTTTCCACTAGACTTCAACATCTTGGCCCAAGGATGAGTGACAAGAGCGATAGAGGGATGGATGTAGTAAGGGACAAAGAGAAGACAATAAGAATGGGAGGAAGGTTCTAGAACCAAGATGATAGTCGCACACCCAAAGAGGTAAACAAAATAGGGACCCCCTAGACCAACCCACTTAAATTTTCCCAATTGCAGATGGAAAACTTTGCTTACTCAGGGTTAACAGGGAGCCAAGCTAGAAGAGAGAACACACTAGAATAATAAACAAACAAGGAAAATCAAAATCAAAGCAAAATGACCAAAATTGAAAGAGAGAAAAAAACCACAATGAAGCACAACTTCCCCAACCTTTCTTCATTTATTGCTCTATGAGTGAACCATTTGAACCTTCATCCCTATTCTAAATATGATGTTACACATGGTGGAATTAATGGTTGAATCATACCAACGGGTGCTAATAAAATAAGAGGGATATGCAATGAGAATCTCCATCTTGATCATCATCTAAGTTGCTTCCTTTGCATTATGATTTTCAAATTTTCATATTATAATTTAATTCGAAAAAAATACAAACATCTTCCACCCTATACACCCATTAAATGACCAAAAAAAAACAATTTAATCATTTCAAAAATGAAAAGTCCATGAGTTATGTTCACTATGATGTGGAAAAGAGAATGCGTTGTGATTGAGGCACAAACAAACATTTTATTTTGGAAAACACAATGCATTGTGATTGAGAGATAAACAAACATTTTATTATGGAAAAAAGAATGCACTTGTGATATAATCAAACATTCCATCATTTAAAAGCGAAGCTAATTTTGTTGACTATGAAAAAGTGAATGTATTGTGATTTAGAGAGAGTGCATTGTGATTGAGACATAAACAAACATTTTGTAATCTATATAAAAATTAATGCATTGTGATATAAAAAAACATTACAAAACCCAAAAGGAAAATGAATTTTGTTTATCATGAAAAAGTGGAAAAAATAATGTAGTGTGATATACACAAACATTCCAAAACTCAGAAGGGAAATGCATTTTGTTTATTATGAAAAAGTGAGTGTATTTTAATTTAGATATAAACTTAAGAAAAGTGAATTGTGTTAATTGTAAAAGAAAAAGTGAATGTATTGTGATTTAGATATAAGCTTAAGAAAAGTGGATTTTGTTAATTGTTAAAAAGAAAGTGAACGTATTGTGATTTAAATATAACCATTAACAAAAGTGAATTTGGTTAATTGTGAAAAAAGAAAATGCATTGTGATTAAGATACAACATTAAGTTAAGTTGTAATTTTATAGAGATATTTTAAATTATAATAATATATATTTTAAAAATAAAAGAAAAATGAATTATATCAATTAGTTTTTATTTAGTTAGAAATAAATTTTAACTAAATTGTAATAATATAATTTAAGGTTAGTGGATTATATTGATTATGTAAATGGGAATAAAACATTGTAATTGAGATATAAACATAAAGTTTTAATCGTATGATTTTTAGTGTTTAGTATATAATAGGTTTTTAGTTCATATTTGTTTCACATTTGACAGGTTAGGTATGGGTAGAAAATCTAACTCCACACTTGATAATATTCACTAACATGAAGCTTTATTATACATTGAAATGATTATTGGTCTTCACCTTCCGAGTAACTCTTCCTACTATCTATGACTTTTCACATTTCTACTATTTACAATTTTATTTACAAATTACCATAACATGAGGATTATGTATTCAACATTCCCCACCTTAATATGAAGGGGTGTTCGTGAGTCCAAGCATCATGCTGAACTTTTCAAAATTTTCTCTTCCAAGCGCTTTGGTGAAGATGCTTGCAATTTTCTCATTTTTGGAACAATCTCTCAAGTGATATTTTGTGTTGATGTGCTTATTTTGTGTTGGAGTACTTCACACACACCTAGGGTTTATTTTTCCTAAGGTTTTCCCTATGTTTATTCGTCAGTATCCAATATCCTAAAGTTTAGGGGAGAATATTCCTTTAGGAGAACATTCTCTTCAATTTTCACCTTAGTTTGATTAGTTGAGTGGAGTCTAGATGCTACAATGGGATTATCACCATGCAACATTGGGATCATCACCAACTAATGCACATTGTCCAGATCATCACCAAACTAGCACATTACTCATGATTCCCTGATCTCCTCCTCACTTCACTATGTTTCAATCAATGAACTGAAGAATGATAGACTAGTTAACTCAACTAGATGGCAGTTCACTCTCGTAACTTCCCGAGAGACTAGACTATGTAGCAATTTACTCCCGTAACTATTGGTGTGTGTCTAGATCACTCTAGACCACAAATATGGTGCATTGGCTTCTCCTCAATTTCCCATTGGTTGAGTTATATAGAGTATATCATGTGTAAATTATCATTCATTCATTTTATTAATGAGAATTATTTCATTCTTTCTCTCCTACTCTTTTCTCATATTTTCTCTTAAACTATGTATGTCAATTTCTAGCTAGATCTATTCTGTGCAGGTTCAACGCATTTACATGGTATCAGAGTTGACAGTCTGTTAGGGAAAAGACACACCAGATTATTTTTGCAGGTACCAAAGATTGAAGACAACAAAAAAATGGAATTTCCAAAAGAATTCATTCTTACATCGTAAAATTTCTTTGCATGGAAGGAGAAGATGATCATCCATCTTCGAGGTGAAGGATTATACTGGTTAACCATGAAGATAGAGACATAACCAACATCAACCATAGAAAAATCCAATTATCTAAATCGAATGGACGAAGTGTTTGGAACATTAATTTGCAGTCTCATTTCTCCTGAACACCTCACCTCTTTCACATATCCTCCTATAAAACCCCCAATGAAGACTAGACCACCATGGAAGGGATTTTTGGAAAACAGGATGAGATGAGGGGACACATGATAGAGGTGCAATTGCTCACATTGGATCCAAAAACCTTCGACAATATCCAATATTTATTTACCAAATATAATGATTTCCCATCGCAACTCAAGGCTTGTGGGGTTTTTTAAATCTAAGGAGGAGAAACAAATGGTTCTCACAATTTTGTCCAAACTCGGTCCAGAATACTTAGTGTTTGTATCCACTTTCATTCAGTTAGGTTCGCCTCTAGATCCACTTGGATGATGCCCTCTCTTGAGGCATTTATCGAGTCTCTGACACAAGAGCAGAACAAGCTCATCAATATGGGAAAAATCAAAGGCGCATGCACTTACTGTGCAAGATGGTAGCGGTCATCAATATCATAAATATAAAGACAAAGACAAAATGAAAGAACATGAAAATCCAAATAAGGAAGGGTACTCAAAACCCTTCAACGATGCCTTCAGATCCAAAGGTCAAAAGGGAATAAAAGGGGAGAAATGCAGTTACTGCCATAAAGTATTCCATCCAGAATCCACATGTATATATATCTAATGACCCAAATACTTCAACAAAACAACCTTGGAGATCACATCCCCGAGGGTTCCAAGAAGAAGAATCTAGAAGATCAGAATCCCAAGAAAGGCAATTATAGCCATGCATTGATTGTCATCAACTCCTCTCCCGATGATTGGATCATAGATTTAGGATCATCACACCACATGGATTCCACAAAATAAGTCCATTCTCCATCGGATGCATGCAAAGGTCCTCCTATTCTGATGGGGGACAACTCTCCAGTCGAGGTCACTAACAAAGGAAGGATTAAACTCACAAACGAAAGCTTCGAGAATGTGCTACACGTTCCCAAACTTTCTGCCAATCATCTCTCCATGTATCAGATGAAAAACTCTGGCAATGGAAAGAGAGTCATATTCACACCTGATGCAGTGGATATCTATGACATGCAAACCAATTCTAGGGTTGCTACTGGTGAGGTAAATTATCAATCTATACTCTACACATTTTCTGAATTTATTGAACCAGATTATGCATTACTGCTTACCCACGTTGATGAAAGCAATAGGATATGGCACGAAAGGTTCAAGAATTTAAATTTCATATATATGCAACAACTTAGAAAGCAGGGAATGGTTGATGGTCTACCCAACATCCACTTCTCCAAAGGAATTTGTGAGGGATGTGTTCTTGGAAAACACCCTCAAGAAAAATTCAACAAAGGAAAAACACATAAGGCTTCCTCTCCTTTAGATCTGATCCATAGTGACCTCATGGGCCCTTTTCCACATCCATCAATCAGTAAATAAAGGTACGTGCTCATTTTTTTTAATGATTTCTCACACTTCACATGGATTTTCTTTCTCAGGCAAAAATCAGAGGTCTTTCATCACCTCAAAGATTTCAAAGCCCTTGTTAAGACACAGTCAGGAAAGAAAATCAAAGTTCTCTAGAAAGATAATGGGGGAGAGTATGTCAACCATAAGACACAAAATCTATGTCATGAGGCAGGGATTCAATTGCAGCACACAGTTCCCTATACTCCACAACAAAACAAAGTTGCTGAGTGGAAAAATAGATCTCTAAAAGAGATGGCATCTTGCATGCTACATGCAAAGTCACTTCCACAGAGATTATGGGCCGACGCACTTAATTGTGAAACCTACATATAAAACATATCCCCCCATAGATATGTGAAGGATAAAACCCCCTACGAGTCTTGGAGCGGCCTCAAACTGGAAGTGACCCACTTTCGTATTTTCGGTTCACGTGCATGGGCCAAGATTCTCGCTAAGAAGAGGAAGGCACGTGATCCACAGAGCACATAGTGTATCTTTGTTGGATACCCTAACGGTGTGAAGGGATATAGAATCATTGATATTTCCTTGGATCGAATCATCATTGAGCATAGTGTCCAATTCGAGGAAAGTGTCTCACATGTATCTCAACAACTGCATGTAGACATTTTTTTTCTTCCACTTGCCATAGATGATTTTCATGCACATACAATTGCTTCTTCAGATGATATTTTTGATTTAGAGGATTCAGATGATCTATATACATAGTAAATACATTCATATGCAGAGTCAATGCATCCATATGTAGATGTAGAGCCATATCCAAGGCCCAAGTGGGCCCAAACTACTCTTCAGGATGCAAGGGATCTTGTTGGGGATTCAATTGATACTAGGAGGACTCGATCTGATTTAGAGGAGCCTCCTCTTGCACTCAATTCCACTGAATCATTTCCACCCAAGAATATTTTCTTGGTTCGGTCTTCATATCCACAATCTTATGGTGAGGCTGCTGGAAATCCATTTTGGGAATCCACCATGCAGGAGGAGTACAACTCCCTCCTCAAGAACTAGACTTGGGATCTGGTTCCCCTTCCTTCAGGAAGGAAAATTTTCAGGTGCAGATGGGTCTACAGGACCAAGAGCACACCAGATGGACAAATTAGTAGATACAAATCCAGGCTAGTTTCCAAAGGCTTTCAGCAGGTGCATGGAATTGACTATGATGAGACCTTCACTATAGTAGCGAAGATGGATTCCATACATTTGGCACTTKCYATTGTGGMAACCAATGGATGGGAAGTCCATCATATGTGTTATCACTCAAATTTCGTTCGCAAATGGTTACATGAATCCAACATCTTCAAACAACTATTAGTTCACCCATGGACCAAAAATCACCAAAAATGCATTTCCAAAAGGTCCAAAACTATACAACCAGTTATAAAATCAGCATGAGCTAAGGATATATAGGAAGCACGTGCACATGCTCCAGTCGAAAATTCCGGAAAAGCGCACATGCGCCCGATGCGCGACTATAGACGCAAAAAGCCGCACACAACTCAGAACTACGCATTTATGATATTGGTCGGCCTCCCACCCACTTTTGGTTCAACTTCCAAGTCGATTTGACATCCAAATCTCGGTTGAATCTGATTGGGTGGCTGTTCAAAGACCTAAAGGTGCCCTAAATAGCCCCTTGTTCACACTAAAAGCTGGTTGAATAATGACTCAAAGTTATGCTATAAAAGGAAGCCATGGGTGCACTACATTTTCAAGGAATTCATTTATATTGTTATGCTACTGGTATTCTCTTGGAGGATCCTCTTTCCTCATCAAGAGTATGCTAGCACCATTACACTTAGTCATTCATATCACCTTTAGAATGAATGTGCTTTGGATTCTCTTCACCATTTCATCCTAGTTTCTCATTTGTAAGAAGATCTCAATATTTGGGGGTTCAAGAGCCCTCCCTTGGAGGAAGAGGGAACCCAAAGTCTCTATTTATTCTTGGTGTTTTCTTTCCACTAATACAATCCTTTCCATTGGTGGCATGAGTCTTGTTTGTTCCTTGTCCTTATGTTCTTATGCACTATAGTTTAATTGTTTTTATCATTCTTAGTTTAATTCTTTGCTTATATTTTATGCTTTATCTTTCTAACCCTTTTCTTTACTGTTGTCTTGCCTAGCTGACCCAACTGGGCTTGTAAGAACCATTATTTTTCTCATTTAGGTGACAAAGAGGTGCAACAGATTGACGACTCCACTGGGGAAAGGTATCAATTTCCTACCCCATTTCTGTTAGTTTAGCTCTTCTTTCTATTTATTTAACCTATAGGTACCATAACCGACCCAATACGACCTGCAGAACATCAAATTCAAAGCTGAGTTAAGAGAATTCCATCCAAAATTTTCTTCACGGCCATGTGACAGGTGTGCGTGGGTTTATCAGCCCACAGTTGCACATTGTGCACACGTGCGCCAAAACCATTGTATTACTCAACGCCTTCTGTGCACTTGCGCCCATAAGTCTCTTTTAGTTCGCGCATTGGCGCTCAAAGCGCCTCTGTCTATTCTGAGACCCATGCATATGTGCAGAAAAATACACATTGTGAGCTTTTTGTGATCTGTGGAGGGTCCATAGCCTTCTTAAAATTAATTCCATGCATATTGTAATCTGCACCACACTTACATTCCCTTTCCATATAAAGGGATTAGTAAAAACATAGGCACTTAGGGGGTTAAAATCATATTTTTGTCATCTTTTTGTTTTCATGTTTCCACATGGATGACTTGCTCTGATTAAAGGTTAAGTGGGAATCATTCTATATCACATTTAAAACTTGCATTGGGACCAGAAATTGGATATCAATCGTTGAGTATGCTCTTCTCTCGCACTCCAAAGCGATCTTGAGAATTAGAAAGAGGTTGAGGGACAATTTCATCTCCCTTAAAAAGACAAAATATTTAGGAGAGGACAACAACCCCCCTCAAGACTCCTCTTAGTTTATTTTTCAAACACATCTTAAAATTGTAAGGGGCCATACATGCCCACATGCTACAAAGATAGGATAGTGTTGAAATTTACTTTCTTAGATTAAATCACTAGGGAAGTTTAGATTTTTTGTAACGGCCCCATACATTCCCACATGTCCACAATCTAGGATAGTTTCAAAGCTTTCTTAGATTAAATCACAATAGGGAATTAAAAGAATAGTAAGGACCCACATGTCCACATGCTAGTTTCCTAGGGACTTTAAAATTCCGCAAGGTTGTACCAATGACACATAGTAACTTAGGTAATCAAAACTTGTAAGGACCAAGCGAAGTCCACATGCAACAAGGTGACACCTAAATTATTAAAAAATTGGCACACTTTCACTTGTTCACACACAAAGTTCACAAATCACTCACATAGTCTTATCTAGAAATCGTGGAGGTTGAAGTAAGTTTCCTCCATTGGGATTCTGAAACGCCCCACCCCTTCTCTTGACAAGGCTATCCAGTCCCACTTAATTTCAATGAGGTTGGTTTACACCCCCAATCTCTCAAACAACCACACCTAAAATATTTCTAAGAACTCACTAATTTTTCCTCCACAGGAGGTGCCAAAATAAATTTTTTAGTCTAGGTAGGATCTTGGGGATAGGCATCCAAATAACTCTCTGTTATCTAGTTCTCACATTGTCAAAACAATAGAAGTTGACAAATCGGGAACTTTTAAATCCTCCAAGTCAAGTGTTCCTACACCATAAGGCAGGGAGATACCCGCGAAGGGTTGAAGGCCGAGGTATGGTTGTTCTGTGCATCCCCGCTTGAGGCACCTACCTCTTGGACGAGATCCAGCCCGTGACACATTTCTTAGGCCGAAAATTTAAATGCCACACTTTGACTGAGGTATCTAGTGACCAAAATTTAGGACATCCACCCAGGTGGAAATTGTGGGCTGCAATTGCACCTTGATCAGGTTTTGTGCAGCTATTGGGAAATAGCGCTAGCTCTTTCGGGATATGCCCCCTTTATCCCTCATTATAACTGATTGCTTCATCCTTCACTAGTTTCTCTTCCGGTGGCTTCAGACCCCATTGTCGAGTGATATTGGAAGGCCCAGTGTTATTTGAGAGGAAGGACGTTATGTCTTTTAGGACATGAACATTTGTGTTCTTTGTTCTCCAACGCGGACAAAATCCACCTATCCACATATATGATTCTTTATCAAATTAATTTATGTATGATGCCCTTATGATTACATCTGATTGGGAAATATATTGTGAAGGTTCAAAAAATGCGGCAAAGGATCTTATTTATTTATTTCTCTCACCACCATTCACACACATCCACTCAACTAGTTGGACATCATAGGGGACCCACAGAACCCCCGTCGTTCCAGACGCCTGCTAAATCTCCCTCCTATTCTAGGGGGAGTTCCTAGTCTTGCCAACTCATCGGCTCCACCTTCTCACACCCCTGTGAGTGCCACTGTATTAGGATCAACTTTGCTTGGTTCCACCTTACTTGGGTCCACTTCCCAAGGTCAAACATCCCCACACTCTCCTTTCCACGGAAGTAGGGGACCAACTTCTTCTTAAGGGGGAAGTACAAACCCACCTAGTCCCCCTCAAGGGTCAGGTACGCAAAAAAACTCACACTATGGCTGGAGCTAATCCTCCTCCACCACCTCATATGCCTTACTTGGCTTCCCTCAACATACCAGATCTAACTAAACTTACCAATGATCCTTTATTGCACAACCTCGCATGGCATGCAATGCCTACCAAACTCCCTTCAGACATCCCCAAGTTTAAAGGAAAACCGTGAGATGATCCCGCCAACCATATCATGACCTTTCACTTATGGTGCTCTTCAAACAACATCATGGATGATTCCGTTCGATTGAGGTTATTTCAATGTACACTCACTAGCCCATCAACTAAGTGGTATGTAGAAGAAAAATTTGGGTCCCATGTGACCTTTGAATCCTTGGCCAAAGAATTCTTGACCTTCTTTCAACTACCAATTCATCATGACAATGGCCTCGAACTACTCTCAGAATTTAAACAAACCTCTGCCATGCACATCGCTGACCACATTCACGAATGGCGTCGGTGGTGTAGTCTCTGCAAAGCTGAATCTACTCCACAACAATGTCTCAATTGGTTCCTCAAATCACTTGTTTCCATCCTTGCCAAAGATGTGGCCGCCACCTTCCCCCAGTTTGAAGAAGAAGACATTAGAAAGGCCCAATAGTTCAAACTCATCTATTCCCAGTCAGGATACTTATATACAGTACTCACTGATGCCCCGAGACCCGTGCCATTCAGCCAAGACAAACCTGGGATGTCTCACTCAGCGGATGGATTGATTGGTACCACTACACATCACAATTCACATCCCCAACAACCACCAATGTATGGAACCCCTCGGTATCCGTCGGCATATGGAGGAATACCTTATTATCCTCCTCCCTCTCATCAACAACCATACCCTGTTACCCTACCTCCACCCATAAATGGACCCCCGCCGACACCCATAGTACGCCCACCTGTCCAACCAAGTTCTGGTACCCCCTCTACCACAGCTTATACCCTAAGCACTAGTGAAAGTGCAACACCTTCCTATGTACCCTACGGATCATCACAACATAATCCGTACTTTCCATTTCTTGGTCCCCCACAATCCATGGCTCCACCACAAGGACACCCACACGCTGGGGTTAATTTTGTTCAACTCTATCCCATTGAACAATACCAAAATTTTGAACAATTGAATATGGCCAACCCGACCCATTAGTCGAATAATGCCAAAAATAAAGGAAAAAACCAGAACAATAATAATCCAGGGCAAAGAGGAAACCATCCCCAACAAAACCAACCGGCTGGGGGCAACCAAAATCTGGGGAACCAGAACCCTCAAGGGGGAAATAACAACAAACGCCAAGGAAATAACAACAACAATATTCAGA
>SNQJ01S0009370.1:114065-124473 GCA_010110895.2 Picea sitchensis | reverse complement strand
CACTTAGCCATTCATATCACCTCTAGAATGAATGTGCTTTGGATTCTCTTCACCATTTCATCCTAGTTTCTCATTTGTAAGAAGAGCTCAATATTTGGGGGTTCAAGAGCCCTCCCTTGGAGGAAGAGGGGACCCAAAGTCTCCATTTCTTCTTGGTGTTTTCTTTCCACTAATACAATCCTTTCCATTGGTGGCATGAGTCTTGTTTGTTCCTTGTCCTTATGTTCTTATGCACTATAGTTTAATTTTTTTTATCATTCTTATTTTAATTCTTTGCTTATCTTTTATGCTTTATCTTTCTAACCCTTTTCTTTACTGCTATCTTGCCTAGTTGACCCAACTGGGATTGTAAGAACCATTATTTTGCTCATTTAGGTGACAAAAGAGGTGCAACAATATGGAAGTGAAGAATGTATTTGTTCACAACAATCTCTTTGAGGAGATCTATATGTGATGCAGGAGCATCGCCAACAACAAGCGAGCGGAGGACAAGCGCCAACACATTTTGGCACATGCTGAATTGTTTGAAATGTTTTGAAGTTTGATACGCCAAACATAAATGTAGAAGTTAAGAAAGGGCGTACTTCTTGATTGTAATCATACCTTGAGAGTCCCGCTCTCATCTGAAGGATTAAGAGGCATTTATGCATAGTTAATGTAGGTAGGTAGCTTTAAAGTTCTAGATTTGACAGTTTAGAGCGAGGAGGGAAACGGGATATAGACACCCTCATTGTATAGTTGTAACATTATGATGATTATGAGAAGAGCAGAGAGCATAGGAGAGAAAAATTTTGTGTAGAAGAACCCATGTACAAAATTTCTGAGATTAATATATGAAGCTTTGATTCAGACTCATGGTGTTCAAACACTTTCTATGTATGCATAATTGAATGTTATGCTCATAGCTATTTTACTCTTTCTGATTATACATTTGTTGTTACGCTATGTATGAATGATTTCTTGTTGAATGTCTGAAATCTGAAGAGAGAGGGAGAGGAAGGAATGAGTTTCAATTGTTTCTCTGTTTGAGCAAGAGTTTTCCTACAAGGAGTGCAGCGAAATCGTCCGCAAGGAGTGTGTTGACGGATTCAGAGTTTCAATCTCTGAAAGCTCAGGAGGGATAACATAGTTCTCATTCTCGCAGAAGTGCAAGTTAAGCACAGGAGCCGTGCAAAGTGTGCGCTCACCGAGTAGAGTCTCAGAGTTTGCAAACTAAGGGAGTTATTGAAGGACTGCTGTTGCAAAGAGAGTGTGCAGAGTCGAAGAATTCAATTCTTTGAGGTATTGAAGGGTTGCCGCAAGGAGTGCGTGCATGAGTCTTCTTGAAGACTCGAGTTGTGGAGAAAGCTCAGAAGGGATAGAGTCTTCGACGTTGTCAAAGAGAAGCTCAAGAGGGATAGTGCCTTGAAGTGCTGAAAGAAGGCGTAGCGACATTGTTTTGCTAGTGGACAAGTTTTGTGAAGGTGTACTTGTTCATTTCACAGGAGTTGTTAAGGAGGAATTGGACGATTGAAATTCTCCGTGGAGAATTCCCGAAGTTTCAAGGGCCGTTAGATCTTGCAGAGGAGTAGGGAAGTTACGACAAGCATTCTTCAAGTGCAAGCTCGGGAGAAATTGGACAGTCAGATCACTCGCGTAATCTCATTTTGTGGATTCGCGAGTTGAAGGGTCAAAACCCTTGCATCAAGATTCACGAGGTCGCGAGGTGCGAAGTCCCAAAATAGAAAAAGAATCTGAGCCGTCTGATTGGAAGAAGGACACGTGTCACGAGATCTTCTCTATCAGGGATTCAGACATCAGAGGTCAGAGAGGGAAGTCCTTCGACTTCACGAGTGGCGAAGCCGCAAGAAGGTTAGGACCGTCCATCTGAGGAGGATAGGTGGCAGAGATAAAGGGGTCTAGCGAACTTGGAGGTTCGGAGGTTGAGAGAACCTCTTCTCGACATCGGAAGTCACGAAGTGCCGAGAGCCGAGGTACAAGTGTGGACACGTGGCATAACCACAAGGTGGGGCCCATGCGGTTGACAGGCAGACACAGATCGCCTGGGAAAAGGAGTCAACACTCCATTGTCTTCTCACATCTCGAGGATTCATGGAGTAAGGGAATGAGAGTTCAACCCTTCAACTTGCAAAGTCGCGAGTAGCGAGAACGCGAGAGGGAAAGTAAATATCGCTTCTCGGGGGTTCGTGAAGGGATGGTGCCAAGGTTGGACGCTACAACTCATGAAGTGGCGAGTTGCGAGGAGTGCGAAAGGAAGGTCAACCTTCACTGACTTTCAAGTCTTGGAGGACCGCACAAGGAAGGAACGAGAGTTCAACCTTTGAACTCACGAAGCAACAAGTCATGAGAGGAGCTAGCGTTAAGCTTAGCCGATGGTCACGCACGGAAGGCGCTGACAAAAGAGGAGCTATACCCATTTCGTGATTTCGGTATCGCGACATTGGAAAGGGAGAGTTGGGAGCCTCGACTCACGAACTCACGAGTGGCAAGTTGTGACAAGCACCTTTTTGGTGAGGCCTCAGTCATAGTGCTGTGGTCGCACGGAGAAGTGGAGCTCGTGTCTAGTGTTGTTCGCGCAGGGGAGCTTCTGAGAGGACCTGTGGATTGATCGAATTGAGATTCCAGCAAGGAATTGAAAGAGTCGATCCGGCTCAAAGAAGGTAAAGAACAATCCTGTGAGCGGACTTCGGCCCGAGGGTCAGGGGGGTCTGCGTCAATGTGGTATCAGATCCTAGAAAGATTTCTTTTCTTTTTGTAGTAGGGAAAAGAAATATTCACCATGCCACCGAGAAGAAGAGACAGACAAACACCCGATCCGCCAGAGGAAGGGGAGATGTCAAGAGAAAGGGGTAGGCAGGTGCAAAATCCAGCCATGGAAAGAGAAATGCATAACCTACGCGCCAAATTCGTGGACATGGAAATAAAACAGAGGCACACAACTGATGTTGGAGATGTCAGTGAATCTGAAAGTGAAGATGAAGCTGGACATGAAGGAGAATAAGTTGCAGCAGAAGATGCAGCAAATGAATGCATGATTAGGGTTGTTGCAAGAATGGGTGCTAGAGTAAAAATGGATATTCCAGTATATGAAGGAAACCTGGATGCTTAAGAGCTTCTAGACTGGATGAGAGCTCTGGACACATATTTTGACTATGAAGATGTCGAGGAAGACAGGAAGGTCAAACATGTTGTCACAAGACTTAAAGGACATGCAGCAATGTGGTGGGATGAGCTACAAGCTGACAGACGCTACAAAGGCAAGCAGAAAATCAAGAGTTGGAATAGGATGGTCGCGAAGATGAAGGCGAAATTTATTCCCAGGGATTATCAGATTACTCTATTTCGGAGAATGCATAACTTGAGATAGAAGCTGATGTCAGTAAAGGAGTACATTGAAGATTTCTACAGGCTAAACATCAGGGCAGGTCATCACGAAAGTGATGATGAAAAAGTTTCTAGATACATGAATGGTCTAAGATACGACATTCAGGATGAGATGAGCATGATGACCATCCGAACGGTGGAAGATGATTATCAGATGGCTCTGAAAGCTGAAGAGAAGCTGAGCCGAAAGCAGGGTCAAAGAGGCTGAGGGAGAAGTCAAGCAAGAGGCAAAACAGTTGCCCAGGATAGGAACCAAAAACCAAAAGAAGACTGGAAGAAACCTTAGACTCAGACTGAGAGAGGTGGAAGTTCGCAGAGAGGTAAATATGATGATGGAAACATTTTTCCTCATGCTAGAGGTAGAGGAAGAGGAAGAGGTGGAGTGGTGAAATGCTTCACATGTGGAAAGGTTGGACACAAGTCTTATGAATGTCCAGATAAGAAGAAAGAAGGAGGTGAGACTCACATTGCCGAAGCACAAAGGTGGAATGTTGAGGCAGAGGATGATGAACGCGGAAGATCACTGGTGATGAGAAAAGTTCTCTTAATGCCAAAAGAGGAGGCAGAGAATCCAGTGCAAAGGAACAATCTTTTCCGGACTACTTGCAAGACCAACGACAGGGTATGCAAGGTCATTGTGGACAGTGGTAGCACAGACAATCTCATTTCTACAGAGATGGTAGAAAATATGGGGTTGGAGACTATTGAACATCCAATTCCAAACAGAGTCTCATGGCTACAAAAAGGACATCAGGTAAATGTCACTAAACAATGTTTAGTTGAATTTAAGATAGGAGGATATAACGATAAGATATTTTGTGATGTCATTCCCATGGATGTTTGTCATCTATTTCTAAGTAGACCATGGAAATATGACAGGAATGTGATTCATGATGGGAGAAAGAACACATACACCCTAGAGAAGAATGGGAGAACTCACATGTTGCTTCCAATCAAAGATAAGGAGGTGAAACCTGAAGTAAGCAAAACTGTACTTCTCATGAGTGGGAAGGAACTTCTTACAGAGGTTAAGAAGAAGGAGGAACTGCAATTCATTGTGGTCAAGAAGCCTACAATTGTTTTAACAAGTAAAAAGGTAGATGATTTACCGGAAGAGGTTCAGAAACTGTTGGAAGAGTTTACTGACATAGTAGTGGATGAACTACCTCATTCGTTGCCACCGATCAGAAGTGTAAGTCATCATATTTATCTCATACCTGGAGATAGTTTACCAAACAAAGAAACGTATAGATTGAAGACACAAGAGAATGAAGAGGTCAAGAGACAGGTCCATGACTTAATGGACAAGGGGTTGGTTAGAGAAAGCTTGAGTCCATGTGCTGTTCCTACAGTGCTCAGTCTGAAGAAAGACAGAGGCTGGAGGATGTGTACTGACTCGAGGGCAATCAACAAGATAACCATCAGGTATAGATTCCCACTGCCAAGAATGGGTGATTTGATGGATTGCTTAAGTGGGGCCATTTTTTTTTCAAAAATTGATTTGAAAAATGGTTATCACCAGATTCCTATGAGAGAGGGAGACAAATGGAAGACAACATTCAAGACCAATGAAGGGTTGTATGAATGGCTTGTCATGCCATTTGGCCTAACAAACGCGCTGAGCACTTTCATGAGGTTGATGAATGAAGTCCTGAAGGATTTCATTGGAAAATTTGTCATTGTGTATCTTGATGACATACTGATTTTCAGTAAAACAAAGGCAGAGCATATGAAACATTTGGCTACAGTAATGAAGAGGCTAAAGCAAGAGAAGTTGTTGATAAACATGAATAAATCCTCATTCATGAAGACAGAGCTCATTTATTTGGGATTTGTTATTTTTGCAGACAAGTTGAAGATGGATCTAGATAAGGTGGAGGTAATTAAGAATCGGCCATCACCGAAGAATATATTTGAGGTTCGAAGTTTTCATGGATTGGCTAGTTTCTCCAGGAAGTTCATCAGGAATTTCAGTGGAATTAGTGCACCGATGATGGACACAGTGAAGAAGAGACACAAGTCTTTTCACTGGACATAAGAGGCGGAGAAAAGTTTTAATTTGCTAAAAAGGAAAATCATGGAACAACCAATTTTGGTGCTGTCGGATTTTAAAAAGACATTTCAGGTAAAATGTGATGCAAGTGGATTTGCAATAGGGGCAGTCTTGAGCCAAGAAGATAGGACGATAGCATACTTCAACGAGAAGCTGGATGAAGCGAAAGTGAAATACTCCACGTATGACAAGGAGTTCTATGCTATTATTCGGGCATTGAAGAAATGGAGACACTATTTGATTCCTAAGGAGTTTGTCTTATACAGTGACAATCATGCTTTGCAATTTGTGACTCAGCAGGAGAAGTTGAATCAAAGACATGCAAAATGGGTTGAATACATGCACAACTTTACTTTTGTAATCAAGCATATTTCTGGAACTGCTAACAAAGTTGCTGATGCTTTGAGCAGGAAATGTTTGCTGTTGTAGGAGTTCAGAGTCAAAACACTGGGTTTTGATGATCTGAGGGACATGTACATAGATGATCCATATTTTAAGGAGGTGTATGAAGCAGCTGAGAATCCAATTCTCATGGACAGAAACCAATGGACATAATACATAATCCAGGAAGGATTATTGTTTAAGGGTAATCAACTATGTATTCCAAAGGGCTCCATGAGGGAGAATCTGTTGAAGGAGAAACATAGTGGAGGATTGGCCGGGCATTTTGGTCATGACAAGACGTTCTCAAATCTAAATGAGTCATATTATTGGCCAGGAATGAGAGCAGATGTCAAAAGATTCATGGACATATGTAGAATTTGTCAACATTCAAAAGGGAAGAGGCAGAATGCAGGCTTATATCAACTGTTACCCATACCAGAGAGGCCATGGGATGCAGTAAGCATGGACTTCATATTGGGGCTACCGAGAAAACAAAGAGGGTTTGACTCGATCTTTGTGGTGGTGGATAGATTTTCTAAAATGGCACACTTCATACCATGTCGGAAAACCAGTGACGCAACTCACATTGTGAATCCATTTTTCAAAGAAGTCATTCGAATTCACGGCTTACCAAGGAGCATAGTTTCGGATCGAGACACCAAGTTCGTGGGACACTTCTGGAGAAACTTATGGAAAAATTTGGGAACAAACTTGTCGTCCAATTCAGCTTATCATCCTCAGATGGATGGACAGACAAAAGTTGTGAACAAAATCTTGGGAGACTTGTTGAGGAGCTTGGTGACAGAACACCACAGTCAGTGGAACAATATTCCGCCACAGGCGGAATTTGCATATAATGATTCAATCAATAGAAGCAAGGGGCAGAGTCCATTCCAGATTGTTTATGGGATGCAACCAAGAGGAGTTTTTAAATTGAGAGATTCAGAACAGAATGCAACTAGGAGTGCTAGTGTAGAGGATTTCACAGAAGCGATGAAGGAACTTCATAGCCAAGTGAAGGAGTGATTGAAAAACTCGAGCCAAGAGTATAAGCGCAGAGCAGATCAACACATAAGACAAATTCAATTTGAAGTTGGTGATCTGATTCTGGCACATCTAAGAAAAGAAAGGTTCCCGAGAGGAACATATAACAAACTGAAGATGAAGAAGATCAGACCATGTATGGTCTTGAAGAAATTTGGGGCAAATGCTTATGAGATTGAATTACCCGATGGGATAGAAATTTCTCCGATATTCAACATCTTACATTTGTACCCATACAAAGCTGGAGAAGAAAGTGAACAACCAGAGGTTCAGTGGACAAAACAGATGCCAGTTGCAGAAAAACCACAGATGGAAAGCGTACTGGACAAAAGAGTTAGTAAGAGGACCAGGAGAAAGGAATATTTTGAATACTTGGTCAAGTGGAAGGGACATCCAGTTGAAGACGCCAGCTGGGAAAATGAAGCCAAAATCTAGAAGCATGGACAGACCGTGCAAGAGCTCATGGATAGGATCCCATGAAAATTTTCAAGAGAGGGAGTATGATGCAGGAGCATCACCAACAACAAGCGCAGAGGACAAGCGGCAACATATTTTGGCACATGATGAATTGTTTGAAATGTTTTGAAGTTTGATACGCCAAACATAAATGAAGATGTTAAGAAAGGGCATACTTCTTGATTGTAATCAAACCTTGAGCATCCCGCTCTCGTCTGAAGGATTAAGAGGCATTTATGCATAGTTAATGTAGGTAGGTAGCTTTAAAGTTCTAGATTTGACAATTTAGAGTGAGGAGGGAAGTGAGATATAGACACCCTCATTGTATAGTTGTAACATTATGATGATTATGAGAAGAGAAGAAAGAATAGGAGAGCAGAAAGCTATGTAGAAGAACCCATGTACATAAGTTCTGAGATTAATATATGAAGCTTTGATTCAGACTCATGTTGTTCAAACACTTTTTGTGTATGCATAATTGAATGTTATGCTCATAGCTATTTTACTCTCTCTGATTATGCATTTGTTGTTACGCTATGTATGAATGATTTCTTATTGAATGTATGAAATCTGAAGAGAGAGGGAGAGGAAGGAATGAGTTTCAATTGTTTCTCTGTCTGAGAAAGAGTTTTCTTGCAAGGAGTGCAAAGAAATTGTCCGCAAGGAGTGCGTTGATGGATTCAGAGTTTCAATCTCTGAAAGCTCAGGAGGGATAACATTATTCTCATTCTCGCAGAAGTGAAAGTTAAGCACATGAGCTGTGTAAAGTGTGCGCTGGTCGGGTAGAGTCTCAAAGTTTGCAACATGAGGGAGTTATTGAAGGACTACTGTTGCAAAGAGAGTGTGCAGAGTCGAAGAATTCAATACTTGGAGGTATTGAAGGGTCGCCGCAAGGAGTGCGTGCAGGAGTCTTCTTGAAGACTCAAGTTGTGGAGAAAGCTCAAAAGGGATAGAGTCTTCAACGTTGTCAAAGAGAAGCTCAAGAGGGCTAGTGCCTTGAAGTGCTGAAAGAAGGCGTAGCGACGTTGTTTTGCTGGTGGACAAGTTTCGTGAAGGCGTACGTGTTCATTTCACAGGAGTTGTTAAGGAGGAATTTGACGCTTGAAATTATCCATGGAGAATTCACGAAGTTTCGAGGGCCATCAGATCTTGTAGAGGAGTAGGGAAGTTACGGAAAGCATTCTTCAAGTGCAAGCTCGGGATAAATCAGACCGTCGGATCACTCGCGTAATCTCATTTCGTGGATTCGCGAGGTTGCGAGGTGCGAAGTCCCGAAATAGTGAAAGAATCTGAGCCGTCCGATTGGAAGAAGGAAATGTGTCACGAGATCCTCTCTATCAAGGATTCAGACATCAGAGGTTAGAGAGGGAAGTCCTTCGACTTCACGAGTGGCGACGTCGTGAGAATATCAGGACCGTCCATTTGAGGAGGACGGGTGGCAGAGATCAAGGGGTCTCACAAACTAAGAGGTTTGGAGGTTGAGAGAACATCTTCTCAACATCAGAAGTCGTGAAGTGCCGAGAGCCGAGGTATGAGTGTGGACACATGGTAGAACCATAAGGTGGGGCTCGCGTGGTTGACAGGCGGACACACATCGCCTGGGAAAAGGAGTCAACACTCCATTGACTTCTCGCGTCTCGGGAATTCGTGAAGTAAGGGAATGAGAGTTCAACCCTTCAACTTGCGAAGTTGTGAGTAGCGAGAACGTGAGAGGGAAAGTAAAGATCTCTTCTCGGGGGTTCGTGAAGGGACAATGCCAAGGTTGGACGCTACAACTCGTGAAGTGGCGAGTTGCGAGGAGTGCGAAAGGAAGGTCAACCTTCGCTGACTTTCAAGTCTCGGAGGATCGCATAAGGAAGGAACGACAGTTCAACCTTTGAACTCACAAAGTGATGAGTCGCGAGAGGAGATAGCGTTAATCTTAGCCGGTGGTCACGTGCGGAAGGCGCTGACAAAAGAGGAGCTATACCCATTTTGCGATTTCGGGTATCACGAGGTTGGAAAGGGAGAGTTGGGAGCCTCGACTCATGAACTCGTGAGTGGTGAGTTGTGACAAACACCTTTTGGGTGAGGCCTCGGTCATAGTGTTGTGGTTGCATGGAGAAGTGGAGCTCGCGTCTAGTGCTATTCGCACAGGGGAGCTTCTGAGAGGACCCGTGGATTGATCGAATTGATATTCCAACAAGGAATCAAAAGAGTCGATCCGGCTCAAAGAAGGTAAAGAACGATCCTGTGAGCAGACTTCGGCCAGAGGGTCGGGGGGGTCTGCGTCAATATGAAGCAACCCCAGGTATTTATACATGATTCATCTTTGGTCTGTCGACTAAAGAAGTCTCTTTATGGCCTCAAGTAGGCTCTGAGGGCATGGTATGCCAAGATGGAATCCTACCTACTATCAAAGAACTTTGTAAGTTGTAAGTTAGACCCGAATTTTTGCATGCTCAGGACGTCTGATTCACTTCTACTCCTAGTTCTGTATGTTAATGATTTGTTGATCACCTATGGCTCGATTTCAATGATTGCTGTAGTTAGGATGATTCTACATGACAGGTTCTTGATGATTAAAATGGGTCTGCTACATTTATTCATTGGACTCGAGATCAGTCAGGATGCATCAGGAATCAAACTATCTCAGGCCAAGTATGCAAGAGATCTCCTTGAGAGATTTTGCATGACAAACTACGAGTCTACCCCGACTCCTTTCCTATCAGGAGTCAGACTTGAGGATGGCGGGGACACTCCACTGGTTGACAACACACTATACAGAAAACTAGTGGGGAGCTTGTTGCATCTCACATACTCTAGATCATACCTCTCCTATGTAGTTGAAGGAGGCTCCAGGTTCATGTAAGAGCCACATGAGCTACATTGGAAGGCTGCAAAGTGTATCCTTTGATACATACAGGGCACCATCACCTTTGGGATTCACTATTCAACAAACTCTATATTGGACCTCATCGGGTTCATTGATTCTGACAGCATTGGAGATAACATTGATTGCAAGTCCACATCTGGTTACTCACTCGGACTTGGTTTTAGGCCCATTTGTTGGTCAAGAAAGAAGCATGTTTTTATTTCTCTATCTTC
>SNQJ01S0009370.1:101795-114055 GCA_010110895.2 Picea sitchensis | reverse complement strand
GGGAGAAAGAACACATACACCCTAGAGAAGAATGGGAGAACTCACATGTTGCTTCCAATCAAAGATAAAGAGGTGAAACCTGAAGTAAGCAACACTGTACTTCTTATGAGTGGGAAGGAACTTCTTACAGAGGTTAAGAAGAAGGAGGAACTGCAATTCATTGTGGTCAAGAAGCCTACAATTGTTTTAACAAGTACAAGGGTAGATGATTTACCAGAAGAGGTTCAGAAACTGTTGGAAGAGTTTACTGACATAGTAATGGACGAACTACCTCGTTCGTTGCCACCGATCAGAAGTGTAAGTCATCATATTGATCTCATACCTGGAGATAGTTTACCAAACAAAGAAACGTATAGATTGAAGCCATAAGAGAATGAAGAGGTCAAGAGACAAATCCATGACTTAATGGACAAGGGGTTGGTTCGAGAAAGCTTGAGTCCATGTGCTGTTCCTACAGTGCTCAGTCTGAAGAAAGACAGAGGCTGGAGGATGTGTACTGACTCGAGGGAAATTAACAATATAACCATCAGGTATAGATTCCCATTGCCAAGAATGGGTGATTTGATGGATTGCTTAAGTGGGGCCATTTTTTTTTCAAAAATTGATTTGAAAAATGGTTATCACCAGATTCGTATGAGAGAGGGAGACGAATGGAAGACAACATTCAAGACCAATGAAGGGTTGTATGAATGGCTTGTCATGCCATTTGGCCTAACAAACGTGCTGAGCACTTTCATGAGGTTGATGAATGAAGTCCTGAAGTATTTCATCGGAAAATTTGTCATTGTGTATCTTGATGACATACTGATTTTCAGTAAAACAGAGGCAGATCATCTGAAACATTTGGCTACAATAATGAAGAGGCTAAAGAAGAGAAGTTGCTGATAAACATGAATAAATCCTCATTCATGAAGACAGAGCTCATTTATTTGGGATTTGTTATTTTTGCAGACAAGTTGAAGATGGATCTAGATAAGGTGGAGGTAATTAAGAATTGGCCATCACCGAAGAATATATTTGAGGTTCGAAGTTTTCACGGATTGGCTAGTTTCTACAGGAAGTTCATCAGGAATTTCAGTGGAATTAGTGCACCGATGATGGACATAGTGAAGAAGAGACACAAGTCTTTTCACTGGACATAAGAGGCTGAGAAAAGTTTTAATTTGCTAAAAAGGAAAATCATGGAACAACCAATTTTGGTGCTGCCGGATTTTAAAAAGACATTTCAGGTAAAATGCGATGCAAGTGGATTTGCAATAGGGGCAGTCTTGAGCCAAGAAGATAGGCCGATAGCATACTTCAACGAGAATCTGAATGAAGCGAAAGTGAAATACTCCACGTATGAAAAGGAGTTCTATGCTATTATTCGGGCATTGAAGAAATGGAGACACTATTTGATTCCTAAGGAGTTTGTCTTATACAGTGACAATCATGCTTTGCAATTTGTGACTCAGCAGGAGAAGTTGAATCAAAGACATGCAAAATGGGTTGAATACATGCAGAACTTTACTTTTGTAATCAAGCATATTTCTGGAACTGCTAACAAATTTGCTGATGCTTTGAGCAGGAAATGTTTGATGTTGCAGTAGTTCAGAGTCAAAACACTGGGTTTTGATGATCTGAGGGATATGTACAGAGATGATCCAGATTTTAAGGAGGTGTATGAAGCAGATGAGAATCCAATTCTCAGGGACAAAAACCAATGGACATAATACATAATCCAGGAAGGATTATTGTTTAAGGGTAATCAACTATGTATTCCAAAGGGCTCCATGAGGGAGAATCTGTTGAAGGAGAAACATAGTGGAGGATTGGGCGGGCATTTCAGTCATGACAAGACGTTCTCAAAGCTAAATGAGTCATATTATTGGCCAGGAATGAGAGCAGATGTCAAAAGATTCGTGGACAGATGTAGAATTTGTCAGCATTCAAAAGGGAAGAGGTAGAATGCAGGCTTATATCAACTATTACCCATACCAGAGAGGCCATGGGATGCAGTAAGCATGGACTTCATATTGGGGCTGCCGAGAACACAAAGAGGGTTTGACTCGATCTTTGTGGTGGTGGATAGATTTTCTAAAATGGCACACTTCATACCATGTCGAAAAACCAGTGACGCAACTCACATTGTGAATCCGTTTTTCAAAGAAGTCATTCGACTTCACGGCTTACCAAGGAGCATAGTTTCAGATCGAGACACCAAGTTCGTGGGACACTTCTGGAGAAACTTATGGAAAAAGTTGGGAACAAACTTGTCGTCCAGTTCAACTTATCATCCTCAGACGGATGGACAGACAGAAGTTGTGAACAAAATCTTGGGAGACTTGCTGAGGAGCTTGGTGACAGAACACCACAGTCAGTGGGACAATATTCCACCACAGGCAGAATTTTCATATAATGATTCAATCAATAGAAGCACGAGGAAGAGTCCATTCCAGATTGTTTATGGGATGCAACCAAGAGGAGTTTTGAAATTGAGACATTCAGAACAAAATGCAACTAGGAGTGCTAGTGTAGAGGATTTCACAGAAGCGATGAAGGAACTTTATAGCCAAGTGAAGGAGTGATTGAAAAACTTGAGCCAAGAGTATAAGCGCAGAGAAGATCAACACATAAGACAAATTCAATTTGAAGTTGGTGATCTGATTCTGGCACATCTAAGAAAAGAAAGGTTCACGAGAGGAACATATAACAAACTGAAGATGAAGAAGATCGGACCATGTATGGTCTTGAAGAAATTTGGGGCAAATGCTTATGAGATTGAATTACCTGATGGGATCGAAATTTCTCTGATATTCAACATCTTAGATTTGTACCCATACAAAGCTGGAGCAGATAGTGAACAACCAGAGGTTCAGTGGACAAAACAGATGCCAGTTGCAGAAAAACCACAGATGGAAAGTGTACTGGACAAAAGAGTTAGTAAGAGGACCAGGAGAAAGGAATATTTTGAATACTTGGTCAAGTGGAAGGGACATCCAGTTGAATATGCCAGCTGGGAAAATGAAGCCAAAATCCAGAAGCATGGACAGACCGTGCAAGAGCTCATGGATAGGATCCCATGAAAATTTTCAAGAGAGGGAGTATGATGCAGGAGCATCGCTAACAACAAGCGAGCGGAGGACAAGCGCCAACACATTTTGGCACATGATGAATTGTTTGAAATGTTTTGAAGTTTGATACGCCAAACATAAATGAAGATGTTAAGAAAGGGTGTACTTCTTGATTGTAATCAGACCTTGAGCATCCCGCTCTCGTCTGAAGGATTAAGAGGCATTTATGCATAGTTAATGTAGGTAGGTAGCTTTAAAGTTTTAGATTTGACAATTTAGAGCGAGGAGGGAAATGAGATATAGACACCCTCATTGTATAGTTGTAACATTATGATGATTATGAGAAGAGAAGAGAGAATAGGAGAGAAGAAAGCTGTGTAGAAGAACCCATGTACATAAGTTCTGATATTAATATATGAAGCTTTGATTCAGACTCATGTTGTTCAAACACTTTCTGTGTATGCATAATTGAATGTTATGCGCATAGCTATTTTACTCTTTCTGATTATGCATTTGTTGTTATGCTATGTATGAATGATTTCTTGTTGAATGTTTGAAATCTGAAGAGAGAGGGAGAGGAAGGAATGAGTTTCAATTGTTTCTCTGTCTGAGAAAGAGTTTTCTTGCAAGGAGTGCAACAAAATTGTCCGCAAGGAGTGCGTTGATGGATTCAGAGTTTCAATCTCTGAAAGCTCAGGAGGGATAACATTGTTCTCATTCGCGCAGAAGTGAAAGTTAAGCACATGAGCCGTGTAAAGTGTGCGCTGGTCGGGTAGAGTCTCAGAGTTTGCAACTTGAGGGAGTTATTGAAGGACTGTTGTTGCAAAGAGAGTGCGCAGAGTCGAAGAATTCAATACTTGGAGGTATTGAAGGGTCGCCGCAAGGAGTGCGTGCAGGAGTCTTCTTGAAGACTCAAGTTCTGGAGAAAGCTCAGAAGGGATAGAGTCTTCAACGTTGTCGAAGATAAGCTCAAGAGGGATAGTGCCTTGAAGTGCTGAAAGAAGGTGTAGCGACGTTGTTTTGCTGGTGGACAAGTTTCGTGAAGGCGTACTTGTTCATTTCACATGAGTTGTTAAGGAGGAATTTGACGGTTGAAATTCTCCGTGGAGAATTCATGAAGTTTCGAGGGCCATCAGATCTTGTAGAGGAGCAGGGAAGTTACGGAAATCATTCTTCAAGTGCAAGCTCGGGAGAAATCGGACCGTTGGATCACTCGCATAATCTCATTTCGTGGATTCGCGAGGTCGCGAGGTGCGAAGTCCCGAAATAGCGAAAGAATCTGAGACGTCTGATTGGAAGAAGGACATGTGTCACGAGATCCTCTCTATCAGGTATTCAGACATCAGAGGTCAGAGAGGGAAGTTCTTCGACTTCATGAGTGGCGAAGTCGTGAGAATATCAAGACCATCCATTTGAGGAGGACAGGTGGCAGATATCAAGGGGTCTCACAAACTCAGAGGTTTGGAGGTTGAGAGAACCTCTTCTCAACATCAGAAGTCGTGAAGTGCCGAGAGCCAAGGTACGAGTGTGGACACATGGCAAAACCACAAGGTGGGGCCCGCGTGGTTGACAAGCGGACACACATCGCCTGGGAAAAGGAGTCAACACTCCATTGACTTCTCGCGTCTCGGGGATTCGTGAAGTAAGGGAATGAGAGTTCAACCCTTCAACTTGCGAAGTCGTGAGTAGTGAGAACATGAGAGGGAAAGTAAAGATCTCTTCTCGGGGGTTCGTGAAGGGACAGTGCCAAGGTTGGACGCTACAACTCGTGAAGTGGCGAGTTGCGAGGAGTGCAAAAGGAAGGTCAACCTTCGCTAACTTTCAAGTCTTGGAGGATCACACAAGGAAGGAACGAGAGTTCAACCTTTGAACTCACAAAGTGATGAGTCGCGAGAGGAGATAGCGTTAAGCTTAGCCGGTGGTCACGTGCGGAAGGCGTTGACAAAAGAGGAGCTATACCCATTTCGCGATTTCAGGTATCGCGAGATTGGAAAGGGAGAGTCGGGAGCCTCGACTCACGAACTTGTGAGTGGTGAGTTGTGACAAACACCTTTTGGGTGAGGCCTCGGTCATAGTGCTGTGGTTGCATGGAGAAGTGGAGCTCGCGTCTAGTGCTATTCGTGCAGGGGAGCTTCTGAGAGGACATGTGGATTGATCAAATTGATATTCCAACAAGGAATCGAAAGAGTCGATCCGACTCAAAGAAGGTAAAGAACAATCCTGTGGGCAGACTTCGGCCGGAGGGTCGGGGGGGTCTGCGTCAATATGGAGCAACCCCAGGCATTTATACATGATTCATCTTTGGTCTGTCGACTAAAGAAGTCTCTTTATGGCCTCAAGTAGGCTATGAGGGCATGGTATGCCAAGATGGAATCCTCCCTACTATCAAAGAAATTTGTAAGTTGTAAGTTAGACCCGAATTTTTGCATGCTCAGGACGTTTGATTCACTTCTACTCCTAGTTCTGTATGTTAATGATTTGTTTATCACCTATGGATCGATTTCAATGATTGATGTAGTTAGGAGGATTCTACATGACAGGTTCTTGATGATGAAAATGGGTCTGCTACATTTATTCATTGGACTCGAGATCAGTCAGGATGCATCAGGAATCAAACTATCTCAGGCCAAGTATGCAAGAGATATCCTTGAGAGATTTTGCATGACAAACTACGAGTCTACCCCGACTCCTTTCCTATCAGGAGTCAGACTTGAGGATGGCGGGGACACTCCAATGGTTGACAACACACTATACAAAAAACTAGTGGGGAGCTTGTTGCATCTCACATACTCTAGATCATACCTCTCCTATGTAGTTGAAGGAGGCTCCAGGTTCATGCAAGAGCCACATGAGCTACATTGGAAGGCTGCAAAGTGTATCCTTTGATACATACAGGGCACCATCACCTTTGGGATTCACTATTCAACAAACTCTATATTGGACCTCATTGGGTTCACTGATTCTAACAACATTGGAGATAACATTGATTGCAAGTCCACATCTGGTTACTCACTCGGACTTGGTTTTAGGCCCATTTTTTGTTCAAGAAAGAAGCATGTTGTTATTTCTCTATGTTCAACCGAGGCAGAGTATAGAGGGGTAGTTAACATAAGCATTTAGGATATGTGGCTACAACATTTTCTCACTGAGTTGGGCATTCAGTTTCATCGGTCGATCGCCATCTGGTGTGACAACCAGAGAACTCTGAAGTTCTGTAGAGATCCAGTTCAAAGGCAGCAGACAAAGCACATTGAGATCCACATGCACTACATCCGAGACTTAGTACAAGAGGGGATCATCGACCTGTAGTTTTCTCCTTCAACAGAACATACTGCAGACATCTTCACCAAGACCTTCACTGAGCAAAAGTTTCATTCTCTGCACAGTCATCTTGGAGTGGAGGAAACAGTTTCCTAGCAACTATCAATTCTTCTTTTTACATACATTTTACTTTGAGGGGCGATTTTTCCCATGATGTTTTCCCTCTTTCCTCTTTTTATTTCAGTGTATCTTTTTTATTTGGGTACCTAACATGGCCTCGTTACTGGGACCCATTCTTTATTTTCACCATAGTGATGTTCAGAGGGGGTGTTGGAGTACTTCACATACACCTAGGATTTATTTTTCCTAAGGTTTTCCCTATGTTTGTTAGTCATTATCCAGTCTCCTTAAGTTTAGGGGAGAATATTCCTCTAGGAGAATATTCTCTTTAGTTTTCACTTCAGTTTGATCAGTTGAGTGGAGTCTAGATGCTACATTGGGATTATCACCATGTAGCATTAGTATCATCACCATCTAATGCACAATATCCTTGGGATCATCACTATACTAGAGCATTACTCATGATTCCCTAATCTCCTCCTCACTTCACTATGTTTCAGTCAGTTAATTGAAGACTAATAGACTAGTTAACTCAGTTAGGTGGAAATTCACTCCCATAACTTCCCAATAGACTAGAATAGGTGGCAATTTACTCGCCTAACTGTTGGTGTGTGTCCAGATCACTCTAGACCACCATTATGGAACATTGGATTCTCCTCCAGTGTGCATTGGTTGAGTTATACATAGTATATAATGTGTAAATTATCATTCATTCATTTGGTTAATGTGAATTATTCCATTCTTTCTCTCCTACTTCTGTTTTCTCATATTTTCTCTGCAATGATGTATGTCAATTTCTGGCTAGATCTATTATGTGCAAGTTCAACACATTTATAGTTTGATCATGGAATCTGTGATTCTTGGACATTGATTGAAAAAATATTCTCAACTAGAACAGGAGTAGAATTCACATGTTTCTCCTGCAAATATTCAAGTATTTTCTTGAGCCACTCTTTTATTGCTTCTGTAGATGCCACATATTTTTCCTCTATTGTGGAATATGTTGGAACTAACTATTTCCGTGATCTCCAGGAGACAGTTGTTGATCCAAGACTCATGAGATAACTTGAATTTGACACTCCATTTTATTTATTCCCAACAAATTATGAATCAGAATATCCAATCAAGTTGAAGTCATCCACCTTAGAATACTTGAGTCCAAAATTTTGAGTTCCCTTCAAGTATTTTAGAAATATTTTTGCAGTAGACCAATTTCCTTCATAAGGTTTTTGCATGAACATGAAAAGAATCCCGAAAACAAATGAAATATCTGGTCTGGTGGTGGTAAGGTAGATTAGACTTCCCACAAGATGTTTGTACTTGGTTGCATCCTCAAATTTATTCCCTTCTTTTGATACGAGCTTCAAATTCCGTTGCATTGAAGTAGAGAAAGGATTACACTCAACCATGCCGAATTTGTTCAACAATTCTCCAATATACTTGTTTTTGAAAATGAATATGTACTTTGTATTTTGAGTCACTTTAATGCCCAAGTAGTAGTGAATATTTCTGAAATCTATCATCTCATAGTATTTATTCAACTCTTTCTTTATGGATGCAATATAGCTTTCATTGTTGCATGTTATCAACAAATCTTTTACATACACTAAAAGATACACAAAAATGCCAACTTTCTTGACAAACAAAGTTGCATCGTCAATATTTAAGTCCTTGAAATTCAATTTAAGAAGATGCTCAGTTAGCTTTTCATGCTAGGCTCGCGATGCTTGTTTGATGCCATATAAGGATCCGATGAGCTTGCATACTTTGTATTCTTTTCCCTTCACAACAAAACTTTATGGCCGATACATGAAGACATTTTCTTTCAAGTCTCCATTCAAGAAATAAACCTTCAAATTCATTTGATGAACTTTCCATCCATTACTTGATACCAAGGAAAATATAGTATGAATGGTATCCCATTTTGATGTGGGGGAAATATTCTCCTCATAAACAACATTTTCTTTCCGTGCAAATAATTTTCCATGAGCCTTGATTTGTGCTTTTCAAGTGATCCACTTGATTTGTAATTGTTCTTGAAGACCCACTAGCAACCAATTGGCTTGGTTCCAAATGGAGGGTCCACCAACTTCCATGTCCCATTCTTGATGAGAGCATCATACTCCTTCTACATGGATTCTTTCCACTCATCATGAGAAGTGGATTATTTAAAGGAATTTGGTTCAAAGTTACTATACAAATTCAAATCACAATCATATGAAACATCCATATCATATACATCACCTAAATTTGAATTATCCACATCACCTCCATCTTGTCTTGAGGAACTCCTGGTTCCTATCTTTTTGACCTCATCAGGATGAACACTTTCAAGTGTTTTTATGAGCCATTTTGATGGACATTTTTGAGATGGTATAAGTTGCTCAGTTGATTGAGATGGTGCTTAATTATCTTCAAGACTCATCCTTTCAATCCTCTCAATCAAATCATCCAATTGCACTTCAGGTTATGATGAAGTGGTTATAGCTTCTTCATGAGGGGAAGATGGTTCTTCAAAAGGAGATTCCAGAGATTGATCCAAGATAGGGATCTACCCTTCAAGATGTGGATTATCATCATAAAATTCATGATATGTCTTTACATGAGTGAATTTATTTAGATGATCAAGATACCTCTCAAAATTTTTGTCATTCTTGGAGGATTCAAGAAAAAATACATTTCTAGAAAGAATGAATTTCTTTTTCACCTCATTGTAAAGATGATATGTGTTGATGGCATTTTAGTACCCCAGGAATATGCACTTATGATTCCTTGCATTAATCTTATTTCTTTTCTCCTTAGGAATTAAGGCATAGTAGGTGGAACCAAAGACCCTAAGATGCCTCAACGAAGGAATGCGACCATACCACATTTCATAAGGAGTCTTATTTTCAAGAGCATGGGATGGACACCTGTTTTTCACATAAACTGCACATAGAACTACATCAACCCAAAACATCAATTTTACATTTTTTTTTAAACATCATGGAACAAACCATATTTAGGAGAGTCATGTTCATTCTTTCAACTACACCATTCCGTTGAGGATTGTATGGAACTATGGTTTGATGTTTGATCCCATCTTGACATAGATAGTTTTCAAATCCATTAGATGTATATTCTCTTCCATTATCAGTGCAAAGAGATCCAATACGAAATTGAGCTTCATTTTGGATCTATACATGAAAATGTTTAAAAGTTTAAAAATCTTGTGATTTATCTTTCAAAAAGTACACCCAATGGCATCAGGCTAGTGTAATCATCAATAAAATACATGATATATTTATTTCCATTTCTAGATGGAACAAGGATGGGTCCACACAAATCAGAATGTATCAATCCAAGTTCTCTACATGCTCTGGAAGTAGAGTTATGAAATGGTTGTTTTCTATTCTTTCCAGGGATACAAGCATCACATTGCTTCAAGTTCCTAGGAATAGTAGGAAAAACATAAACACCATTCTTTTTCAAAAAACAAAGGTTTTCATAATTAACGTGACCAAATATAGCATGCCATAAGAGACTATGTGTAATTGTACCTTCACCGCGATGAGAGAGGTATGCATAATTTTGTGCATGAGAAGATGTCAATTTCAACTTCAACAATATTCTATCTTCCACCCTGGTCATAATGATCATGTTTTCATAAGACTTCCTTATTTCAAATTTTCCACCGAAGATATGAATAGAGTGGCCTTGTTTTCGGATGTGCACAAGAGACAACACGTTCCTTCGCAACTCAAAAAGATAGAGAAAATCATGCAAAAGAAAATATGGAATTTTAGGGAATTTAAGCATGATGGTGTCGATTAAAGTTTAAGACTTGATTTATCTGCAAAATAAACTATGCATTTACATTATCATTGAAATATTTGAAGAAGTATCTCCGAAAGGTCATGTGGCAGGGTGCACCATTTTCAAGTAGCCATGCATCTCTCCAAGAAGAAAATGAAGTGTTAAACAAATATTCAGTTACTTCTATATTGCAATGGGGAACAATATAATGAGCAGAATAAGGTTTTGTACCTTTCACCGAATCTAATTTTTTACCTTTGTCTTCTTTCTGATTTTGTCTTTCTTTGATCTTCTCCCAAGGGATTTTGCAGTTCTTTACTTCATGTGATCCATTATTTCCACAACGGTCATAGTGAAGATCGAATCTCTCACCTTTGTTGTGTCTACCCCCCCTTCCTCTAAAATTATTTCTTCCACGTCCTCTTTTACTACCTTCTCCTATAGACGAATCATGTGATCGATTATTCCCTTTTTAAGAAAGGCACATAGTATCACCAGTGGAATGCATTGACTTATTTCCAAAGGGTTTCTCACGTTCTACAACTTTCTCCACCAAAGTGTCAAATGTGATAGATTTAATTTGACCACTAGCTTGCAGGGATTCAAGGTAGTGAGAATATGTAGGGCAAAGGGCCTTAATGAAGGCTATGAGAGGAAGGTCTATATTCACTCCAGTGGAATTAATGTCATGCATTATGGATTTGTTATTAGGATCTAAATCCACGTGATCATCATTTTTGAACTTTAGGTTGAAGAGGTTCACCAAATTTTTTATGAGTTCTAGTTCTGAGTGAGAGTCATACAAATCCTTCGATTTATTCAAAGAACTATAGGAGTGATTAATGGAAACAAAATGGCGTCTCAAATCTTCACTTAATTTCACATCAATCACATCATATGATTTCTGTTCTTTGTCCTTCCATATGGCATGCTCCTTATTTGATGTAGAAATGGTTGGTTTATTACTCTTCCGTTGTCCTTTTGATTCAACTTATTATTCACTGGAAGTTGCTGCTTCACAAATTCCATTCCACAAGTCATTAAAGATCATAGTGTGTTTGATCTTTTTGTAGCATTCTAGGTAATTTTCTTTGCCATTTAGCACCACATTGCTTATGGAGATGAGAAGATGCATATTCTAGTAGGACTCTCTTGATTTGAATCCCAAAAGGACTCGATTTATTAGGTGACTGGAATATGCATGTAATTTCTGGGGGACTCCTTCTCTACTTAGAATTTTTGGGGGAATATCTCACTATCAATATTGAAAGAACGTATTGAGAGCCAAATTTGAAATTATTCTTTCAAGGACAACCATTTTCTGAAGCAGGCATTGTAATTAACTCACTAAAGTGGATTTACAAAGAAACAAAGCAATGCATATCAAAATTAATGGATACAAAGCACCAGATATTGAACAACATGAGATGCTTTTGGATGTAGGTTGCTTTTTCGTAGGGGAATATTGTGAACTAGATATTCAAGTATTAGAGGGGTAATTTCCTCATTAATTGAATTTGGCTAAGAAATTGGTGGTTTGTTCACTCTATATTTTTGCTAAACATATGCACTACTACACTAGAAATTTCACACCAGTTAAACATGAAACTCCACTGCACTCAGAATTGGCCATCCTTGGAATCTCCCTAAATGCTTGGACGGATAATTTGTGTGGGACGATATCAATCCCAGATTCAGCCGTGTCATTGGCTATCATTGGTTCAATGGAGATGGAATGCTACAAGGCTTGGGGATTAAATATGGTAAGGAAACTTATGTTTTGCCTTTTTTCAAAACTTCTTGTCTCAAGTAAGAAGAGTTCTTGGGAGTAGCTAAATTCCTCAAGATTGGTGACTTGAAAGGCTTATTCCGATTGTTTACTATAATAATATATGGTTTATGTGTAAAACTTGGTGTGTTGGATGATTCATATGAATTGGGGACATGAAACACTTATGTTGTCTACCATAATGGATGAATTTCCATTTGAAATGCACACACGTGTGCACATGCGCGTGCACACACACACAC
>SNQJ01S0009370.1:72070-101745 GCA_010110895.2 Picea sitchensis | reverse complement strand
GAGAGAGAGAGAGAGAGAGAGAGAAGATTTCCAAGAGAGAGTGAAACCATAACACCTGTGAAAGAACATGAATGAATAATGCAGATGGGCATAGGGAATCAAGTAGAGAGACAATACTGCAAAGAGATAGTGGGTATATAGACGTATCGGGGAAATGAAACACCCAATGAAGAGAAACATGGATTTAACTTTCTTTTATACCATTGATAGGCTAGGCATGGGAAGAAAATGTAACTCCACACTTGATGATATTCATTAACATGAATTCTTAATATATATTCAAATGACCGTTGGTATTCACATTTCGAGTGACTCTTTGTATCACTTATCACTTTTCACATTTCTACTATTTACAATTTACCATAATCCAAGGATTAGGTATTCAACAACATTATTATTTTCATTGCGTCGATGAGTCTTGAAATGATGTGCCAATAACCCTCAACAAGAAGAACCAATGAGCCTTAGGCCCATGTGCCAGGAAAAGACAATAATGAAGCCACCAGATCGAGGCACAACTATAATACTTATAAAATCTACATAACCACCACTTAAGAGATTAATTCCATGCAACATAAATCAACAAACAACTTCATGCTTTGAGATAAAAAAGAAACAAGGAAATGGAAACTTGAAATAGATCTAAGAAAAACTATTATGTTGGAAAAATCCACATTGATTAGCATGTAATATCAAATACTGTTGCAAAATATATGCATGGAATAAAATTATCTCTAAGAATATGAACCAAACAAAATGGAAGAGCATTTAATCCAATTCAAAGTTGGCTCAAAAGTCCTTGGCACCAAATGATCTAGAAAAATTCACTCATGAGAAAATTTCTACACAAAGAAGTGTGAAATAAAATCTCACACTGATTTCATAAATCTAAACACAAGATTATATAGCTTTACATCAAGAAAACTAATTCAACAAACTAGGAAAGAAATGCTCAACAAACTAGGATAGTAATGCTCAACAAACTCGTAAGAAATACCAACTAAAAATAATAATAAATCTAGTTGGAGACAATATCTCAATTAAAGAGGAGAATGAGAAATAAAAAAAACATCGTCATAACAAATAATAATCTCCTATATATACAATACAAATAATGTAAAACAAATAGAAATTAATAGTCATATTATATGCTAAATACTAAAAATCCTTATCGTGAAATTTCAAAGAGATTTTAACAAAAACTAAAACAATAAACATTTCACATGACAAAAGAAAATTGAATTTATATCATGTGGAAAAGAAAATGAAAATGTGTAAAAAGGAGAATAGAAAATGTAAATGAAAATGTGTAAAAAGGAGAATAGAAAATGAAAATGAAAATGTGTAAAAAAGAGAATAGAAAATGTATAGTAATAATTGAGATAATAATTTATTTATTTTATATATGTAAAAAAGAAAAATAAAAAAAAATAAAAAATACAAAAGGATAATGAAAATATAAAAATCAAACACAAGGATCCCATACATTAATAAGGTTGCTCTATAAAACTATTTAACCAAACTACAAAAAGGAAAAAGGAGAGTAAATCATATTTATCATGGAAAAGAAGATGGAGAATGAATAGTGCTGAACTAACATATAAACACTAATGCTTATATAAGTATCAAAGCTTTAATTATAAGATACTCACATACTTTTAAGGTTGTGAAAGCTTTAATGGTAAGATACTCACATACTTTTAAGGTACTTTTAAGGTTGTGAAAGAGAGAATTTATCCCAATTATAATAACAAAATTTGAAAAATATATAACAACAAAATTTGAAAAAGATATAATAACAAAATTTGAAAAAGATAAAAAGGTATATTGGAAATTTTAATTTAAAAAAAAACAAAAAACAAACGAAAAAGAGAATGAATCATATTTATGATGGAAAAGATGGAAAATGAATAGTAGTGACTAACATATAAATACTAAGACTTATATAAATATCAAAGTTGGTAAGTTCTTCACATAGTTTTAAAGTTGTGAAAGAGAGAATTTATCTTAATTATAACAACAAAATTTAAAAAATGTAACAACAAAATTTAAAAAAATAAAAAGAAATGCTGAAAATTTTAATTTTAAAAAAACAACAAAACATTGAAAGAGGAAAAAGGAGAGTGAATCATATTTATCATGGAAAAGAAGATGGCGAATGAATAGTAGTGACTAACATACACTAATGCTTATATAAGTATCAAAGTAAGGTACTCACATACTTTTAAAGTTGTGAAAGAAAGTTGTGAAAGAGAGAATTTATTCCAATTATAATAACAAAATTTTAAAAATATAAAAGGGAATGTTGGAAATTTTAATTTAAAAAAGACAAAAGAGGATTAATTTACAAAAGAAAAAAGGGTATGTTGGAAATTTTAATTTAAAAAAAAAGAGACAAAAGGGAATATTGGAAATTTTATTTGAATGCAAGGGGTGGTTTTGGAGAGGTGACTTTGAGAAAATTGCTTAAATTTTAGTAGTTGGATTATTAATAGGTGGTTCTAAAGATATAGTTAAGTGGAGAAAATTTATGAATCCAAATATTTTGATTTTGAAAGCATGTGGCTTCTCATTGTCTTCTTATATACATGCCACATTTTATAGTTTACCTTTTATAGGCATTGAACTATAGTATTACTCCATTTTCTTCGTATTACTCCATTTTCCTCTTATAGGTGTGTTGCATTAGCAAGAGGTTATATATTAAAACTAGTGTTCCAATATTTTCACCTCATCCATAGTTTAAAAACAAAGAATGATGTTGCAAATGGTAGAGGAAGTTGCATTGGAAAGGTTGTTGAGCATCGAAGTAACCTTGAACATTTATTTTCAATCCAACCAATGGGGAAAACTGATTTAGTTGAAATAAGAGATCTGAGGCTTGAAGAACATAAAATATAACCTTAGTATTAAAATTTCACTTTCAAGAGTTCATTGTTGAATTTGGAGATGAGACAAGTC
Source organism: Picea sitchensis (assembly GCA_010110895.2). NCBI lineage: Eukaryota > Viridiplantae > Streptophyta > Pinopsida > Pinales > Pinaceae > Picea > Picea sitchensis. The sequence continues at coordinate 98,784 of SNQJ01S0009370.1, read as the reverse complement.
GAATTGCTAAAGGTATTATTGCTTAACATTACATTGTAGGAGAGACTCAGAAAATTGAGATTCAAAAGAAAAAGGGGATTGTCAATGTAGAGAGGAGGGAAGGGTGATCAAGCACTATAATACTAGAAAGAAAGCAAGGGGATGCAACCTCTAGAGAAAGAGGAAAAGGAAGAGAATTCATGAGGAAAGGAGGCTTACCCAATGTTACAAGCAACCTTGTTGACCCTAGGAACATATAGTAATGAAAAATAAAACCACAATAGAAACCTATAAAAGTAATGGAAAAGTGTCACCTACAAATGAGAAACAACAAATCCAAGTCAGAACTAACAATGTGCCTACCGAATGTATGCATAATAGGTTGTGGTAGGGAGGCTAGTGCCAAAAATAAATTCCCTAGTACACTCTAACCAATAACAAGAGGGACAATGTGAATCGTGAAGTAGCATGAAAACCCATGAAAGGAGTGAAAATGGAACAAAGAAACCAAAATTAGCCTACCTCCTTAGGTGAAATATCATTCCATGTACCACCAAGAATATGGCAAGGAGACTAGCACTATGGCTTCCAAAAGATATAAACCAAAACCTCTGAAACCAAATACTAAACAAAGGTCTAAAAAGGTAAAACAATAGTGAGTAGGGGAGTGAAAGAACATGCCAAGAAATTTAGAGATATTTAATTAAGGTCAATAAGGATTAAAAAACATAGACATTCTCTAAATCGATAGAGCCACTATTCCATAAGGGAATATATACAAAGACAAAGCATGAAGGCACATTGTTGCTTCCTCCCCAGTGGCCCAACGAGAACATCTCATAAGCTTGTGTGTAAGTCATTCTATTGGTTAGAACTATGGACTAAGGCCCACTAAGGTCTCCAACATAGGTGTTGTAGTCTAGCGTCAACACAACAATCCTTGGTTATAAGGAAGGTCTCACTAAAATCAAATTGTAGGGACCTTAAGATAGCACAAGATCAATTGACTAAATAGAGGATGAAAACACTCCTACTCTGTCAACCATCCCATTGCCATTATACCCATATATTGTTTTATTTAAAGATGCAAGACATCAAATTGATACAAGTTCATTCATGATATTTTAGTAGCAACCTAATGAGGTAATCATCCTAAGAAGAGGTAAGGATATAATGAAATTCAACACAAATATGAGGGGTTTTGGATAAATTCCAAACACATGATAAAGGAGGAGAGAGATAGGGGCCAAGGGAGGCTCTGGGAGAATAAAAAGGGGTGACAAGATAGAGGGGCAACCCAAGTTGTGAGGTTGTAGGAACACACATCACTTGGGAAAGAAGAAGGTCCTATGGCTGAGGAACTTAAGGCAAGACCTCCCAATTGAGTGGATCACTTGAAGGGATAAGGAAGAGGGAGAAATAATAAAAAAAGGAAAAAGAGGAAAGACAATAAGAGGACTCCATAGTCCCAAAGAACAAAGGAAAATAAAGAAAAGAGAAGGGATGGGATATCATTTTCTCAAGAGAGGAAAGGGTTAACATGAACTCCCTAGTGGAGTCGACAAAATGTAGCAAACAAACTGATTCATGCTACCAATTATTTATTTAGGATAGGGATGGAATACCACCCATTCACACTTAGACTAGTAATTTATAGGAGAGTGGATTCACCACTCGGTTTTAGGGAAAAACCATGAAACCCTAGGGTGAGGATAGAGAGGATAAAAAGGAGAGGGATAACCACTAGGTTAACTAGGGTTTTAGGATCTTGCTTATGTTAACCTATCAATATTATGTATTAATGTTATTCAATTATGTATCAAATTAGGTTTTACCAACAAGTTAGTAAAGGAAAGAAACCTAACAATCTAGGTTAACTATTAAAATTTCCTTTAGTGACCAAGAAAGCCTAATATTGCAGAATACACAAAGAAGTATTGAAGGAAATTACTTGAAATTCATTGTTGTAGGTAAAGTTGAAGTATCTTACACTAAAAAAGATATTTGTGATAGATATCCAATCATGATCCAGATCCTAAATCATCCTATACATGTAGCTCATATTTCCTTCAAGACAAGACTTTACTCGATCCTCTAAATAAACAGACTCTAATTCCCTCACAGGGGATGATACCTCCCTCTCCTTATTTATGATGGAAAATTTCTTGAGGTTGAAGGGTTGAATAATCTAAGGTATGAATGGAACTATACCAAAAAATATGCCCTAGGATGAATCAACAAGCCTTCAAGGTTGGAGCCAAGCTAATTGCAAAAGTTTCCTATAAAGGTACCATAGATGTTAGATGCAAGCAACCCAAGAGTGTGGAAAAGTTTGAATATCAAGATATGTCGTTATTTGAGGGTGTACCTACAAGGTAGGGTTTAAAATATGAAGAATATAAAAAAACTTAAGAGACTTTACAAGAGGAATTGAATGGTATAAAAATATGTAAGGGAATAACCTAATGGCATAGGTTTACATTAGGTTAGATTTTGGAGGGTCTAATTCATACATAATAGTCATACCACATTGTTGGACTCAATATTGCAAGTCCTATGAAACTATCTCTTTGCTTTGTAAGCCCAAAATTCCTCTATNAGGAACTTAAGGCAAGACCTCCCAATTGAGTGGATCACTTGAAGGGATAAGGAAGAGGGAGAAATAATAAAAAAAGGAAAAAGAGGAAAGACAATAAGAGGACTCCATAGTCCCAAAGAACAAAGGAAAATAAAGAAAAGAGAAGGGATGGGATATCATTTTCTCAAGAGAGGAAAGGGTTAACATGAACTCCCTAGTGGAGTCGACAAAATGTAGCAAACAAACTGATTCATGCTACCAATTATTTATTTAGGATAGGGATGGAATACCACCCATTCACACTTAGACTAGTAATTTATAGGAGAGTGGATTCACCACTCGGTTTTAGGGAAAAACCATGAAACCCTAGGGTGAGGATAGAGAGGATAAAAAGGAGAGGGATAACCACTAGGTTAACTAGGGTTTTAGGATCTTGCTTATGTTAACCTATCAATATTATGTATTAATGTTATTCAATTATGTATCAAATTAGGTTTTACCAACAAGTTAGTAAAGGAAAGAAACCTAACAATCTAGGTTAACTATTAAAATTTCCTTTAGTGACCAAGAAAGCCTAATATTGCAGAATACACAAAGAAGTATTGAAGGAAATTACTTGAAATTCATTGTTGTAGGTAAAGTTGAAGTATCTTACACTAAAAAAGATATTTGTGATAGATATCCAATCATGATCCAGATCCTAAATCATCCTATACATGTAGCTCATATTTCCTTCAAGACAAGACTTTACTCGATCCTCTAAATAAACAGACTCTAATTCCCTCACAGGGGATGATACCTCCCTCTCCTTATTTATGATGGAAAATTTCTTGAGGTTGAAGGGTTGAATAATCTAAGGTATGAATGGAACTATACCAAAAAATATGCCCTAGGATGAATCAACAAGCCTTCAAGGTTGGAGCCAAGCTAATTGCAAAAGTTTCCTATAAAGGTACCATAGATGTTAGATGCAAGCAACCCAAGAGTGTGGAAAAGTTTGAATATCAAGATATGTCGTTATTTGAGGGTGTACCTACAAGGTAGGGTTTAAAATATGAAGAATATAAAAAAACTTAAGAGACTTTACAAGAGGAATTGAATGGTATAAAAATATGTAAGGGAATAACCTAATGGCATAGGTTTACATTAGGTTAGATTTTGGAGGGTCTAATTCATACATAATAGTCATACCACATTGTTGGACTCAATATTGCAAGTCCTATGAAACTATCTCTTTGCTTTGTAAGCCCAAAATTCCTCTATGTTACATGTGATGCAGAACACGAAAGTGGTACCCTCATTGGGAATCTGTAGTACACTCTCCACCAAGAGATCACGTAGAGTTAAGAATATTTGACTTATTTTGATTCCATTAATAACAAACCAAAACAAATGTGTATTTTCATGGACCTATACTAAGTAAGAATCCTAAGTGATTATGTGTAATACCCCAGGTTTAGTCCCTAGTTCAATGTTGTGTATGTATATGAATGGATATAAGATGAAAAATGTAATTTGTAACCAAATATTAAATGTTAATAAAAATTACATCACCGACTGTAGAGAAGAAGTGTTAGAAAAAAAAGATCGCGGAGCAATAAAATAAGACAAATGTGGAAGTAAAACATAGAAGATACACAATACAATAGAGACATAGATATACATGGTTCACCTAGTGTGGGATACATCCACTAGAGAAATTTCCAGGTCCTTCCTTTTTTATTATCCAGCAAATGAAGGGATACAACCTACATCACACTCGTTGTAACATCCTCTTCTTTCTCTCATAGTCTCCTATCTCAGAATACAATATTCACAATGATACATAGATGCAATACAATTCCCTCATAAAAGAGGGTTTCCTTCTAGGGAGAAAACCCTAACATAAATTCTACCATCATATCTATTACCTTATAATGAATGGTCCATATTTACTATGAAATTACAATATACATTTACAAGGCAATTTTTCCTCCGGGGGCTCGCTTGCCCCCAAACCCTACAAGGGGGGAAATCCCCCCCTGAAACCCCCCCACGTGGAGGAGTGTACAATCTTCATGGGGTATAAACACAGTTGAAAGCAAAGACCTATGAATCAGGAAGATAATTAGGCTCCACAACCAATAATCTCCCACTTGGAGACTGATCTGAACAACTCCATCGCTGTTGTATCTGTTGGACTATGATCCTTATTGGACCTGGAAAATTTCTCATCTTCACCTTCATGATTGAATACCAATTGAAACTGATTAGGAACTCAGTTTCTCCCTCATTACTCCCTTTGTTAACATGTCTGTAGGATTCTGGCTAGTATGTATCTTTTCCAACTTCAAATGTCCATCTTCCAAGATGGATCATATGAAATGGTACCTGAGATGTATATGCTTACTCTTTGAATGAAAGGTTGAGCTCTTTGCAAGATGAATGACACTCTCACTATCAGAGTACAACCTGTTGTTCTCTTGCTTATTTCCCAATTCCCCCATAAACCTCTGTAACCAAATCATTTCTTTACTAGTCTCTGTATCAACAACATACTCTTCTTTTGTTATTGAAAGTGCAACAACCTTTTGCAGTTTCGAAATCCAACTTACTGTTGTTCCACCTACAATAAAAAAATACTTTGTGGTGCTCCTCCTGCTATGTTTATCACTTGCCATATATGAATCTACATATCCATGTAGAACAATGTCTGAACCTCCAAAACATAATGCATGAGTAGCAATACCTGTCAAATACCTGAGAATACACTTTACTTCCTCCCAATTTTCTTTACCTGGATTGTTCATATACCTGCTCACAACTCCCACTACATGTGCAATATCTGGTCTTGTGCAAACCATCGCATACATCAAGCTGCCAACTGCTGATGAATAAGGGACCTTGGACATGCATTCTATCTCCTCCTGTGTCTTGGGACACATTTCCTTAGTTAATTTTAAATGGTTGGCCAAAGGTGTACTAATTGGTTTTTCATTCTGCATTCTAAACCTCTCAAAAACCTTCTCTATGTACTCACCCTGAGACAATGTCAATTTGTGATTTTTCCCGTCTCTTGTTATTCTCATACCAAGGATTTTATTTGCAGCACCCAAATCCTTCATCGCAAATGAATTAGATAATTTCTTCTTGAGAACATTTATGTCCTTCATATTAGACCCTGCAACAAGCATGCCATCTACATACAATAGCAAGATAATATAGCTTCCATTTTCTATCCTTCTAAAATAAACACAATGATCAAAATGAAATGTACTATAACCTTGTTCTATCATAAACATATCAAACTTCAAATGCCACTGCCTTGGAGCTTGCTTTAGGCCATACAATATCTTATTCAACCCACATACCAAATTCTCCTTCCCTTTGACCTCATACCCCTATGGTTGTTGCATATAAATCTCTTCCTCCAAATCCCCATGGAGAAAAGTTTTTTTTACATATTACTATTCAATATGTAAATATTCTACTGCCACAAGACTTAAAATAGTCCTAATTGAAGCCATTTTAACAACATGAGAAAATATTTCATCAAAATCTATACCTTTCTTTTGTGCAAACACCTTTACAACAAGTCTAGCCTTGTACTGCTTTTTTCCTCCATCTTCTTCCTTCAACTTGTAAACCCATTTATTCCGAAATGCTCTTTTTCCTGCAGGAAACTGAACCAAGTCCCAAGTCTGGTTATTTACCAAGGAATCCATTTCCTCTTTCATGCCATGCTCCCACTTCTTTTTAGTGTCTACCCGCATTGCCTCTTCATAACATTATGGTTTCACCAGAATCAATCAACAATAAATAATACAATGAATGAGAGTATTGTTCATGGGGTCTACTTAACCTGGTAGATCTTCTAACAACACTTGCAGGGGTTTTAGGTACCTGTTTCTCCTATTGTTGTACATTTTTATTTTTTGGTACCTTTGGAATTTCTTTTTCAGTGATCTCATCAAGCACTGCGTATTCTAGTTCTTTTTTTTTGTATCTTTTTTCTGTAACTGATCTTTGTACATGACCTTATCATTGAATATGACATCTCTTCTCCTAATTATTTGTGATTTTAATAATCCATAAGTGCAACCAAAATCATTAACACTATATCCAATAAAGGTACACTTCTTGGATTTTTCCTCAAGCTTTGTTCTATTTTATTTATCAATATGGACAAATGCTTCACAACCGAAAGTCTTCAAAAAAGAATAGTTTACCTTTTTACCTGTCCATGCCTCCTCTGGAATACCACCATCCAAAGAGCTTGAAGGTCCTTTGTTTATTAAGTAAACAATAGTATCTACAACATCTACCTAGAACTGTAAGGGCAAACATGGGGAGGGCAGTGCATGAAGGAGGTACGTGGGTCTCCATAGAGATATTTTCGCCCTTCATGTCATGTAACTTAAAGATTTACCTTTTTTCCATGCAAATGAAATTTGGTTTTGGGAAATGAATTGGAAGAGAGTTCTAATGTTGGGTGTTGTTCAAGTAATCAGAGAGATAAAATATCATAAGTTTGAATTACCTTGTGAACTAACATTCAATTGGGTAAATCATGAGACTTATCCTTGAGTGAATTGTCGTGAGTATACTAAAATCGAATTATGGAAGATACAACCACGAATTATGTGAGAATTGTGGTTGGATGGGAGATAAGTGTTGTTATTGAGAAATTATATGCAATTGATAATTCTATAGAATCTCAATAGTGAAATTTCTTGGCCAACCTATGCTGATCCCTAGAGGGAAGTGAGATAGCCTAAGGGGCTACAAAGAAGAGAAGGGCATCCCATTGTTTGGTTTGTGTAGGCTAATGGGAAAGAGGGTAACTATGGATTGGGAATTTTTCGTAGGTGTAATTATTGAATGTGAACCTAGGAATTAGGCTATGAGAATAGAAGTAGAGCCAACCATAGGAATATTTCACCCTTGCAGATTCATAGCCTCAATTCAAGGTGGCCTCTATTGTAGAGAGAACTAGTGCAACACGAAGCCTATGGTTGTTTGTGGTGTCCCTCTTCTATATCTAGTTTTTGGACAATTGATCTATAAATATAAGTGTTCATAAATGTATCTATGAATTTTGTTTAGTTAATACTAAATTGTTATGGTTTATGTCATGGTTGAATCAATTTCCAATTTGTTCAACTCTGACTACTTGCGTTAGCCTGCATTTATGATTTATGGTCTCATGAATAATTGAATGGTTACAATTATGTTGCATAAATATATAGTGCCTTGCCTTCTTATGGTAAATATCTAATAACAAAACAATGAGTTCGGTTCCATAATAAATTGGTGTGATTTTTTGTAGTTAAAAGAAGTACCCCATATCCTCAAAGTGCATATGGGTTATTAGGTAAATTACGTTATGGAACTGATGGAGGTTTTGCACCACCAATTTAACCCCTAAAGTTATGAAATGCCCCAAATTTGAGGGCCAAAGTGAATCAAACTAGTAACCAATATGTAGAGATCAAGTGAGAGAAGTCAGCCAAGGGCCCTACAAAAGCATTATATATCCATAAGAAGTCATACATCTAGGATGACATGGGAGGAACTTAAGGAAGGTAGTCCACCATAAAATAAAATTATAGAGATATAACATATCATCATTGGGTGGATCATGTATGGACATAAAACCGAAGAGGGTCGCACCCTTTCCTCCCTAGTGGGTAGAAATATGTGAGTCAAGAGTGCAAAATCCATATTCCACAACCATTTATGCTTTGTTCAAGATAATTATTGTGTCTCATACCCATAATTTCTTTGTCTCATTACGTTAAGTACAAGTCCTTATCATAAATTCTCTTCATACAACTTATTGGTTATAGGGACATATCATTTTCCTTTCTCCAACGGATCTACCCTTATTGACCACAACACATTTTCTCTCATGATTTGATTGGAAGGTGTTGATATGAAATAATGTTTTAAGGTCTTTAGGATAACATCATGAGGATAAATCCTCCCATGTTTTTATAGAGGTGGTACTCCTGTTTCTTTATATATATAAGATTCTTCTTCAAATTTTAGATGCATATAATAGAAAACCCAAACAAATCTTCCACAGAACTCATATATACATATGTACAAGCTCTTATATACAAATTTACACACTCTTATATAAAAATGTATGAGCTCTTATATACATATGTACTTATCAAGCACATCATATCATTCAAGAAGAAGAAATAAATATGTCTCCAAAGATTTGTATCTATAGGGTTTTGAGTCTTCTTTCAACAGATATTATGCCTTCCTTTAAAAATAATGTGAATGAAAAATTAGCTATGAATTTGCAAGATGAAAGAAAAGTAAAATGGTTAGGTCATCAAAGAAATCTATAGGACTTTTGCGTTGATATCAAAATGAGTTTGTATAACATAATATCATCAAGAATCCATTGATACATTACCACACAGATTCATAAAAATAACATGACACTTGAATAGTTCTTTGAGGGAGAAGTTAATAACAATATTCCAAATGTAACAAGTTTAACAATGTTTGAAACAAGAGGGATGAAACAACCTCAACAATATCTCAATGAAAATTAGATAAATTGAATTAAACTGCATTTGTCTTTTTACAAGCAGACATTTTTCTTCTTTGGACCTGAAATATCATGATAAATGACTAGAAGAATCTAGAGAAAGAGATGATCATACTCAGATGTTCATGTTTCCAATCATACATGGAAAACATAAAGGAAATAATAATTAATAAATAAATATGAGGAATCTATTTAATCACGCTAATTCACAAAATATTCGAAAGGAAAAAATTTCTTCTTGCGAACTCTCCATCGCTGCAAAAACTCCTGACGACCAACCCTTTGAATATGCTTCTTTTTATCTTTTATAATCTTCTCTTCATATTATTGGAACTGCTTTTAAGTTAGGGTTTTATTTTTGCCTTTGTAAATTTGAACTTATATATTTGTGCCATCAACTGGAACCCACTTTAGAAGCTTGAAAATTTCTTTTAATAAACAATTTTCCAAAAATAATTTGTCATCAAGATAGAAAATAGTTCCAAATGTAATTTATTTTTTAGGGAATTATTGTTATTATTCTAGCCATTGAAACCAATTACAAAGTGTTCTTCATGTATCTAGCTTTCCAATGAGCTCTCATTTTTTTCTATTTGGACCTCATAATCAAAAAGTTATGGCCTGTAGAAAATAGAGACTCAACAATCGTTGATCTATGCACATGAATTTTGAGCCCTTGATTAAAAGTCCACCCCATTTATCCCACATGTGTTGGGGAATATTTCTCATACATGTTTATAAGAAAAATGCATCTCCATATTGTTTGTGTGTGAAATATACAGAAGTATGAAACCCTTCATAGCTTGTGCATAGTGTAACTTTTGGTTGCACCTCATCACCTAGTCATCATGCTAAGTCATTGTTGAGTCATCTATGTCCAACTCGTACCATCCAAGTGTCACTCGGGGGGTATGTCCACTTAATTTCCACATGTCCCAATATTCAAAAGGAGGGGGGGGATAAAACTTAGGATAAGAAATGATGAATAATATTGAAAACTAAACAAAGTGTTTGATCTGTAAATAACAATGGATATTCCACTGGAACAGTTCGTCACAACATATCTGATAAATAAAAATGAAATCTACACTATGAAAGTTAAATTCCTTTAGATTCTAGAATTTTTAGTTATTAATTTTCTACTTATGCATGAAATAGATCAAATGCATAAAACAAAGAAAAATAAAATACAATCACACACAATCCAAAAAATAACACAAATATTTTCCCTGGGAAACCCTTATGGGAGAAAACCTAGCTAGAAGGTGAGGCTACCCTTCTCTCTTTTATATGGTATGGAAATAATGTAAGTACAAAGGAGAAAACACTCTCTATGGAGTTACTTGATACTTATGGGATTTTTGGCTACTACAAAACATTAACCCCCTCTATTATGCTCTCTAATTTCCCACTCCTAGTTGTTCTGCTCTACTATGGAATAAAATACAATAACATAGAATGGAACCCCTTCTCCTCCCAGTGGCTTGGTATTTAATATAGCTAGATATCCATCTAGGGTAGGTTTTTGACTTCCTCAACCATCAATTGTGATAGGGTATTGAACCTTATATAATCTTCTTTAAATTACATATGTGGCTAGCCTCACATGCGTGAGTAATGGGGGCTAGACCCATGAAAACATGTTTTTCCAACTTGTTTGTGCTACCCTTATTTTACTTTATTACCAAATGAAAATTTTGTAAGAACCTCATCCTTTTGTAATGCTTGGTTTGTTGTAACTTACTCTGGTCCAGCAAATACAGGAGAGACCGATGATCTGTTTGGATGATGGTCTACTTTCCCATCAAATATTGCTTCTACTTTTTGACAGCTTGTACCAAGGCATAGAGCTCCGTGTTGTAGGTAGAGTAGTTGAGAACCACCCCATGAAATACTTCAAAATGATAGTAGATGGGCCTTCCTCCCTAGATCAGGACTGCTCCCATGGCATACCCACTTTCATCTGTCTCCACTTCGAAGGGATTATGCAAGTTTGGTAGTGTGAGCACTGGTGCTTAACTAAAAAAAATTTCAACTCACCAAAATCCTTCTACTAATTCTTCCCCCACTGGAAACTCTTACAACTCGTTGTTATGGAATGGAGTGGTGCAACTATTTCTAAAAATGAAGCTATGAAATTTCACAAGTACTATGTTTCCCCAACAAAGATCTTAACTTCTATGAAATTTGTAGGAATTGACCATTTCATGATAGCATCCATCTTGGCGAGATCTATATTTATCTCACCTACACTGATCACATACCCTAGATACACCAAACATTGTTGAGAAAACTCACATTTCTTTAGATTGACCAACAAATGGTGCTTCTTCAGGGTCTCTAACACCTGCGTAAGATGTGAGATGTGCTTCTCCTAGGTAGCACTATAAACCAATATATCATCCAAACAAACAATAACAAATGAATTTAGATAAAGGTGTAAAACATCATTCATTAGTCTCATAAATGTATTTGGTGCATTGCATAAACCAAATTACATAACTAACCACTCATACAAACCTTTGCTTGTCTCAAAGGCAGTCTTCCAGGTATCTTCTTCTTTGACTCGTACCTGGTGCTATCCTAATTTCAAATCCATCTTAGTGAAGTACTTGACATGTTGTAGATGGTCCAACAGATCATTGATCCATGGAAAAGGGTATTGATTCTTCAGTATAATGTTGTTCAATGCCTTGTAATCGATACACATTCTCCAAGTCACATCCGTCTTGGGCACAATTATGATGGGTGACCCACAAAGTGAGGTAATTGGTCAAATCACACCTTGCTCCAACAATTGCTCAATTTCTTCTTTACTCCATTTTCTTCAAGAACAGACTGTCTATACAACCCAATATTCAACAAGGGGAAGTCTGACAATAATTGGATTGCATGCTCCACTTCCCTCCTAGGTGGTATCCCTTTAGGATCTTGGAACACTCCTCTATGTTCCTTTAGAAACTCCTCCAATTCATGTTTTTGTTCCTTAGTACACCCTTCCAAAAATTTCTTTACGTTTAATGACTCTTCACTAGAATTATTTTCTCTTAGAAAAATTAAAACATATTTATTTCTAGAACTAATCAATTTCTTAGCTTGATTGACACTTACCAATGAAAGTTTTGATTTTCTTTTATGCACGTTGATGATGAAGGATTCACCATCCTTTATGAGGTGGTGTTGATTGGATCTCCACATGAATATAACATCCCTCATATACATGTAAGGTCTTCCAAACACTACTATGCATACATCCAATTCTACTTCATCTATAAAATCAACACTTACAACAAATTTAATCTTGCACTGCTTTGTTACCTTGATCTCTACATCCTAGTTTACCAAAACCAATGGATAGGAGATAGGATGATCATTAACCTCCAATCCAAGCTTGCTTACCAGATCTATTTCTATGAGATTATCATGTGAACCAGATTCAAACAAAGGATCTATCTTGGTCTTCTTGACCTGAATCTTTATGTGGAAGAGCTTTGTCATCCCCTTCTCTTCCTAGCGATGAAGGATACTCAGATTCAAATCCTTTTGAAAAGACAAGAATACAATAGTTTCATCCACATTAGAGCTACTTTCAACCTGATTTCTTAAATCTCTGGCTGGCTAGAAGGTTCTTTTTCTTTATGTCTTTCCTGTGCTTCTTCGGGTTCAACTCTAGATGTAGTTTCCAAGACTTTTCGTCAATGTGGCCATCAATGTTGTAATGATTGCAATGGTTTTTGGGATATTTTCACTGACGTGTAGTGGTTTTTGTCTTCTTATATTTTCCACCTTTCCACTTATTCTTCCTCTCAGAATATCCCTGGTGCTCTTTCTGCTTAAAACCACTTGGGTACCCCTTCTTTTGGCCTATGTTTTCTAGGTACTATGCATGTGCACATGCCTCAACCATTGTCCTAGGCTTGAAGAGAATCATTTGATTTCGTAAATGATTGTGTAAACCCCCCAAATAGTTGAGGAGTACATTTGGGTTCTTTGGAGAGATACCCAACATGATTTCGATCCTTTTGAACTCAATGGTGTATTCCTGTACACTTTCCCGTGCCTCTGCCTAAAGTAGTGCCATCGGATCCATTGGTCCTATACATACCCAATATGATAGAATTGGGACTTGATGAGGGTTTTGAAGTCCTCCCACCTAGTAATTGGCTGATCACCCTCCATCCTAAGTGTCTCCATATGGATTTCCCACTAGGTTAAAGCATGGCCCTCTAACTTGAATCTACCAAATGAAATCTTTTTCTATTCATCTATATGGTGAACGCTATATTAAAATTATGGTTGTTGCAACCAATGATTCAATTTTAATGCATCGATCTCACCTTGGTGTGGATTTATCTCCACTTTTTCTTCGATCTTAAATAGGGACTATGAAGGGTTAATGTCACTCGAACTCAATTTCTCTTTCTTGGTTTCTTTTCGTGACTCCTTTCCTAGGTCTTCCTGATCTTCTGATTTCCCCTCTGATATGATCTCTGAGTTAGAGCCTCCATCATATATGAAATGTCTAATATTTCTTTCTAGAGCCACCATGAGGAGGTTCATATTACGATTGATATCAATGACTTGCACTTCCAACCTCTCAAATCTCTCTTCTGTTGGATCTCGAGGGTTGATATGAACATACTTGTCTACCATGGATAGGGTTTCTACCACTTCTCTTTAAGTCATTTCCCGTATCCTGCAACTATCGTCGATATTATCTGTAAACTATCATGAATATTATCTGTAAACTATCGTGGATATTCCACTGGAATAGTTTGTCACAACATATCTAATAAATAAAACTGAAATCTACACTATGAAGGTTAAATTCCTTTAGATTCCGGAATTTTTAGTTACTGATTTTCTACTTCTGCATGAAATAGATCATATGAAGAAAATAAACAACAGTAAAATACAATCACACACCATCCAAAAAATAACACGAATATTTTCTCTGGGAAACCCTTATGAGAGAAAACCTAGCTAGAAGGTGAGGATTCCCTGCTTTATTTTCTCTAGTATGGAAATAATGAAAGTACAAAGGAGAAGGCACTCTCTATGGAGTTACCTAAGAATTGTGGCCTATTTGGCTTCCACAGAACATTAACCCCCTCTTTTATGCTCTCTAATTTCCCACTCCCATTTTTTTTGCTTTGCTATGGAACAAAATACAACAACATAGAATGGAACCCATTCTCCTCCTAGTGGCCCGATATTTAACATAGCCCGATAGCCATATAGGGGTAGGTTTTTGAATTCCTTGACCCTCAATTGTTATATGGTTTTGAACCTTATAGAATATTCTTGAAATTACATATGTCGATATCCCCATATGCATGAGTAACGAGGGCTGATGTGGAATCCTCTCATACCATCGTGGTTAACACGACATGTAATTTTTCACCGTTGGAAAGGTCTCAATATTTAGAATAGAATCACAGGGTATAATCTATGTTAGGAAATTTTTAACCCCAAAAAATTCCATTCGATGCCTCAAAATGGCTCCGAAAGGTTCTAGACCCCAATTTCCAAACTGTGACCTCCCACTAAAATGACCCTGCAAGTTTATTCCTCCATTTTTTTCTACTCTAAAAGCATCGATATAGATGAAAAATTATATAATGATCCAATCTAGATCAGTTTTTGCAGAGAAATACGACAATGCGAGAGTGGACGAAGCTCCACGTGTGAAACTTAGTAAAAACATAAAAGCAACTAAGTTTTGGGAAGAAGTAAAAGTGGTTAAGTATGGAGACACTTAAGTGTTGGGAAGTAGTAAAAGTGGTTAAGTATGGAGGCACTTATAGGCGTAAGTGTAGATTACCTAAACTTCAATAAAATGGTTAAATGTTGGGAATGTTTCTCTTTTAAATGACTAAGTGTTGAGAATGTTGTGGGAATGCGAGTTGTGAGGTTAGGTGATGTAGAAAAATCGTAATATGGGATCCTACATATGTATTCAAAATTCAAAAAATAAAATAAGTGTAAGACTCAATAAAAACTAAGTGTAAAACTCAATAAAATGACTAAGTCATGAGGGTGCAATTTGGGTGATGTGGAAATGAAGGTGCAAATTGAGGATTGCGTAAATGCGGGTTGTGGGATTGCGAGGTGGGGATAGAAGGTGTCATACATATGGAATATCACCTTTGTTTTTTATTCTATAAAATGTTGGACAAAGCTGACACATAGGGATATTTAGTGTGAAGATGGAAATAAGAAATTTATTTCTTTTAGTATATTTTTCTTTTCTCCTCTTTTGTTTCAAAGAGAAACCATCTCCGTCGGCCTTTCATGAAGAAGAACTACAATACTGAAACTGGTTATGAATTCTTAAAAGTTGTTGGGTCTTTATTATCAATAGGTGAAGGGTATTTATCACTTTCCAAATTTGAAAAAAAACTGGGTCTCCATTTGAAAGAGGAATAGGTTCAAATATGTGCCCTAATCACCTAGTTGATGGGTGTTAGGAAAACACATCAACATAAGTCCTAATACCTCTATTACATTTTTATCAATGGTGATTTACCTTACATACAATAGTGGAATTCCATCGTTGATCTTTGACTACATGAATCCTTCCAATGTTTGACTTCAAAACATCGATTCACATCATGTCAATTCGTACTTGTACCTTGGTACCCATTGTCATTAATGAAGGTCATCCTTGCATCTAGAAATGATTGCATCATTGATTACTAAATATATGGTTTATCCCATGCTTGAATATAACTCATTATCCCATCGTGGAGATCCATATGGCATTATGTCAATGTTCCAAAACCATGGAAATGCAATCTCATTTCCACCATTATTTTCAACATCCATCTTGGGCTTACCTCCAGTGAACTCTCCACATCTCCCAATTCTCCCACCAATATAGTCTATATCTATTACAATTATGTGCCCACATTGAGTGAAATAATTCCATCACATGTTTCACATGTTTTAAATAGTAATAAAATTCATTTCCATATATATCCTAACCTCACTTCATATGTGACATCTTATAAATCCATGGTCCATTATTAAACTTAACTTGATTGTTACAGAATCATGGGTATGACTAACTCATTTGCATAGACTCTCTCTCTCTCTCTCTCTCTCTCTCTGTATCACCTTCCATTTCATTTAGAAAGTGGCCTCTTTTATCTCTCCAACTATGGTTCTCCTTATTTAATATCTCTCTCATAAATTAATCAAGAAACACATGATGTATTTCAACTATACATTTTTTTCTCAAACTCATACATCAAGATGCATATGTTATCATGGCATTTCCATTTTCCTTTGACACGTAATGACTTGTACCAAATCCATCACAATTACATTCCTATTGTAATTTATAAGCTCAAAACCATGGAGCAAAATACAATCAAACATGGAGATCAGAAGTCAAATTATAATTTGACCATTTAAAGAGCTATGCGCCCCTCCTCGGAATCAGGTGTGCAACCACAGTAGTAATCCTTCATGTATCACTGATTGAAGTGTAATTATTACTAATTATATGGCTCATTCGATTATATGGTCACTTTAGATGCATTCTTGGTCAAAGGACACCAATTTTAGTTGACTAAACTCATTCAAAATGAATATACTTATCGATTCTAGGTGTAACTACAATCATACGGATTTAAATACAAGTTCCATCTATCTCCAAGAAAAAACTATAAATGCAATATTACTCTCTCCATTTCAACAAACTCCATTTGTATAATGTTATACTAAAATATTTTTTTCCAAGGATTATGAATCGCACTTGCTTCAATCCTTTCTTTGAGCTTTCATGTGGTTTTGGTACCCATTTTTTAAACATTTGATCATATCATAAGGGGAAATGTTGCACAAATCACATTAGAAACATGGAGAGTTCTAAATATGATAGAACCGATGAAAGGGAGAGGCTTAGCGACCACTTCTATTACTCCTCGAAATGAAATATTCATTTGTTTTTAATTTTTTAATTAGCGATAACATAAATCTTCTATTCATGATGGTAGGCACAGGGTGGTCCTCATTGATCTTGAAGGAAAAACTAAAATATCCTATGCATATGGACTGGGAATTTCCTCTAATAACTAAGTTGAAGAGTACACCTTACTTCAAGGATTATAAATGAAATTGGATCATCAAATGCATACTCTTACAAAGGTGGGAGACTCAAGAACAATCATTTAGTATATGAATAATAAATCCCTTCTAGCTAGTTATAATTATACTTCCATTTCGGTTTGAGCTCAACAAGAGGTCACTAGATTTCAAAAAATACTCTTCTTACATCTCTTAAGGGAGAATAATCATGAGGCTAAATCTTTAGAAACTGACATTACTAGTTTAAAAATGGGTGAGATAAGGTTTAATGGTTCATTAGTTTCCAAAATTAAACCTTAATCAATCATCATGGACTCAATGGTAAGTTCCAACAATTTAATAAGCCACGTGTCAATCACATGTCAAACCCATTATCAAAGCAATGTAATAAAGACAATGAGAACTGAGCTCCCCTCGCATATTCTTTGCAAGCTTGCTCCCATTTATTGTACACTGATATGGGAGCCTCGGGGAGTGGGGGGAGAGGGGTGGGCGGTAGCCCCCGAATTTTTTTTGGGCAATTTTTGCATCCATTTTGGAATTTTTTCGGCACATGGTTTTCACCGATGGTATTCTAATTCTTGTTAAGGAATTAGGGTTGTTGACTAATTTGGGTCAATGGATTCGGGGTTTGGATGACGCGAGATGCTATACGTATATTGTATTGTAAACAATATAGGGTATGTTGAATAGAATATTAGAGGTGTGGGTCTAAACGAGTTGTTGGTTTTCCCGGTTTGGGTTTCCAGGGTAAAATGTCTGTGTAATGTGTGTGTGTGTGTGTGTGTGTGTGTGTGTGTGTCATTGTATCTTTTCTATTTTTATTAAGAATCTATTTACAATAAATAATTGTACAAGGTTAAAATATACATTTGGTATCAGAGCAATTATTGGCTTTAGGGGGACRCCTTTKTGGTCAATGGTGTGTCTTGGGTATGTGATAAGCCTTGTTACAGTGGAAGATCCATGGTATAAATTTTTCAGGTGAAAAGAAATGGAGAGCAGTTCAAAAATAGAGATCGAGAAATTTAATGGGAAAAGTTTTGAGCCGTGGAAGCTCAAGATGGAACATCTGTTGGTGGAAAAAGATGAGTGGATCGATGTGGATCTAGGTATTGCACCTACATGCACATTAGCAAAATATTGGAAAATTTTGGATCAGAAGGCAAATAGTACAATCTGGTTGTGTCTCTCAGATTCAATATTACAGAATATGTCAGAGGAAGCTACAACTAAGGCATTATAGGACAAGTGAGGGACTTTGTATCAGTCTAAGTCCCTGGTAAAAAAATTGTTTATGTGGAAAAATCTATATAACCTGAGGATGAAATATGGAGACTCGATGAAAGATCATATGAATTCCTTCAATACAGTGGTAAGTAAGTTATTATTTTTTGATATCAAGATTTATGATGAAGATAAGTGTATAATATTACTGTTCTCTTTACTAGACTCGTGGGATAGTCTAGTTGTGGAAATATGTAGTAATACAATGACTTTAAGTTTCTATGATGTAGTCTCATCTTTGTTACTGGAGGAGATGGTGTAGAAGAACATGGAAGGACAGATCCTAGACACACTATTTGCAAGAGGAAGCTCCCAGGAAAGAAATAGATCTAAGTCCTCAGGTGGGAGATATAAATATAAGGGAAGATCTGAATCTCCCAGAAATTTTGTAAAGGTATTTTGGAGATGTGGAAAAGAAGGGCACTAGAAGAATCAATGTAGATCCAAAAGTGTTGAGAGAGGGAAGGGATCTGAAGATGCTCCTTCTACATAAGAAAAAAAATCCATAGAATGAGGGGATGTGTACTTGGCTTATTCAAGCACACATGTAGATCATGAGGCATGCTTGGTTGAATCAGGTGCATGCTTTCATATGACTCCTCACAGGGAGTGGTTTTGTGAGTATGGAAGGTATGATGGAGATGATGTTTTCCTAGGTGATGAATTGACAACCAAAATAATATGTGACAAGGCAAAAATATAGCTCTTAATTGTTTAGCATTGTATTATGCTAATTCATTAATTATGTCAACTCGAGGTTCAATGTGTACTTATGAGGCACTCTGTGAAGTTTACTCAGAAAAGAGAACTAGTAAAATGTAAACTATGGACAAGAAAGAAATGAGTCACAATACTTTGACCTTTTTCCTTGTTGTGGTATCTCTCGGGACTAAGTTTTCTGAGATATCATAGGCTTGACCCTTGAATGTTCACTTAGCAAGATTCAAAAGTACGGTGGTTATGGAGAAGATGTGTATACTTATCCAAAAAGAAATATCAAAACGTATTGTATTCAGAAATTGTAACCAAACTAACACAGAAAGAGTAGACTTAGAAACTTTAACGGTCCCCATTCATAATCCCGTGAATGATATCAAAATTATTGTAGTGGCTAGGATGTAAGGGATATGGACAAAGGATCCTATTATAAGCAATGGATAGGATATTTATTGGCTCTAATAATTATTTACTGTCATTATCCAACAATTTTCAGGGGCCATTATGCATCATACATGTATTCGCCATCATACACTTCACTACCATAGAAAACACATAGGCTAATAATCATACATGAATATACTTAGCAACAAATAATTATGAACATAAAATAAATAGTACAGGACTGTACCTGTGAGTGGGCCCATGCTCACAATATTCTTGTACTCTAACTCTTACCAACAAGAAATTACCACTCATAAACAAAAATTATATATTGCAATCTCTGAAATCTGAAACAACACTTTACACAGTTATGTTCTTCATACGGCTCTGACAATTCATCCCTGCTTAAGTGAGAACACACACACACACACACATATATACAATACATGGCTCAAAACAACTCTAAATACAGAGCGCCAATTTCCTATAATTATGGGAAAGCAGTTAAAACAAACTAGATGCCCAATCCAACAATCTGATATACGAGCCAATAGTTGCTCCAATCCCTGATCCATATGTTGAACTGTTATACTTGTTCCTCATTCGGATTTCATCATGTGCCTAGAGGTGAAGATGATGAGAATCTCATTCAATTCTCACAGTTACTTATCTGTGGCCTTGTGTTGATATTCCTTAGCGCTCAACTGAATAATAATTACCAACCCTGCCACTTGTTCAAGTGCCAATTGTTCATTCAAGGTGCCATCGTGCTAATTTTATCCTTGTCACTGACTAGTATCGGACACTTAAGATGATGATCAAGCTGATATATATATACATGTATAACATGACGATATGTATATATGCAAAATGGAACATAGGATATTGCGTTGTCAACTAGATATATCTTCTTAAAATAATCTCTCCTGAGAATATAATATATATCTTCATAAAATGCGTTGAAGATATATATTCCTAAAATGCCTTGCATATATATATCTTCGTATATATTCAATAGAATGAACTTGGAACCTTGCATTCTGAGGCCAAAATTAATTTTATTGAAAACCACACACATATAATAATTCAAATATCTTCTAAAACTCATTCTAATTCTAATCTATGAAAGGAAATTAAGATGATTATGTGGCAATGGTAATACCTTTGATAAAGTTAGGAATTTATAAAGATAAGTCCGTAGGAATTATAAAAAGGAAGGCAAAATGCATATCTATATAGGATAAAGGGGACAAAAAGGATGCCAAAGTGGGGGTTTATCATCCCCCCCTTGTCGATCTGGTTGCATGTCCTCATGCAACCTATTCCTCTTCTTCTATTCCCACGTGGATAGCTCCCCAGTCATAGATTGGGTGTCCAAAATCACTTGGATTTTAATACCCAAGGGTCCTCTCCATATGTAACCATTGAATCATTTCCTCTTCCTCATCCCAAGTAGTAGAGGCTTTATAGATCCTGCTGGGGCACCAAATAATGGGGAAGTAGAATCTCAACCCTATCCATTGACTACCATATCTGATTAGGGAGTTGGCATATAATGTATCCTGATTAAGTGCCAGTCCGAAATATGGATACCCTATTGGGTTTCATCCCCTTAGATATTTAGGTAGAATTTCCCATATATCATGAGAAATCAATAGTGCATGGACTGAATGTGCTCTAGAATCTTGCATGAATTCTGTTATGGCAATTTTTTGGTGCTGACAAATAGTGATGACATCTCCTGGATCTTCCCTTAACCTCTGTAGATCATCTTTCATAATATGAGGCAATGGATACTCATCCCTCACATTTAGGCTTGCCTCAACTTTCATTCTCCTATAGAATTATGCATCTTTCTTCCATTGAGAGAGACCGATGATATGAGAGGTGGATTCCCTTAACTGAACATCACCAACATCAGGGTTAGGATTCCAACGGGCATTGTCAGGGAGGATGAAATTATAAAGATATAGTTCACACAACATATTTTGATCCTTCATTTTTGTAGAAACATAGATGTTGACAAAATCATCTGGTTGCTTAATCTCATGAAGTTGTCCTGCTACCAATTGTTTCAGTCTGAAGGTTTCCCACCAATCATGCAAGAGAAGGGGATAAGACTTAGGTGTCTCTCTACTATATATGCATTCAAAGGAAATCTCAGTAGTCTATTGTACCAATTTCTTTGTGTCCTCCAGTTGTTGTTTATATTGTTTAATCCTGTCAGTCCATCTTTTTTCTTGCTGTAAGCACATGGAAAACCACATTGCCTTGAGCTTTTATATGGCTTGCTTGTGGGATTCTTTATTGATGATCCCCAGGTCAAAGAGTTCATCATTGTTTCTCCACCAGGGTAAATCATGTTTTAACTGCATGAAAGCGTAAGTGTTGGTAATGACATCATCTAGGAAAGTATTAAAAATATTTTGTGCTTCTTCTGCATGGATTTTTTCACAACTCTCCACTCTCTCTTCCGACACTTCTTCTCCTTGAATATCCTCCATTAGATTCCTTGAATCACTTGGGATATTATGATGTCTCAATCTGCTTCTAATATTTTTATTCTGTAGCAAGAGTCTTCGATTTTTCTTAAGCAAGGCCTAGTAGCTAGGGTTGCAGAATTAGAAAGGCTTTGGTTCCACGTGCCTTTTTCCCTTTTTCTTCTTCTTTCCATGTCCTTTATTCCTAGGAATGAAATGTGGATTCGATGGCATTTCCCAAGAATCATTTACTACCTTATTCGAGGAAGGGGAGGAAGTGGAAATTTCAAATCCCATCCAAGTCTGCTCTATATCCAAAAGTGGGGGTTCTACCCCTTCAGGATTTGCTACAATATCGATCATGGCCTCATCCTGTTCTCCTCCCATTTCTGAGTTTTAACCAAGTTGTTCATTAGATGCCTCTTTTTCAAAGTCGATATCTTCCTCCTCAATAATGGTTGTGCCTAAAACCTTCTAAGAGACTCCAGTGGATCTCCTGCACCCTATAGTGACTCCCTCGGGCCTCTTTTTAGGCGGCGAGGTCCTCATTTTGGGTTTAGATAGTTTTGAGCCCATGAAGGTGCTCCATGAAACCCCTAATATGTTCAGCTCCTCACTTATAACCATCGTTATGAGACCCTTGTGATACAGAGAAGTTTCATGATTTCGTTTCTTTCTAAAAAACTCATCCATTTTAGATAAGCTTTTATGTAAATAGTAAGGCATGCTAAGTGGTTTTTCCCCTCTTAAATGAAGTAAGAGCCTGA
This sequence comes from Picea sitchensis, assembly GCA_010110895.2. Classification (NCBI taxonomy): domain Eukaryota; kingdom Viridiplantae; phylum Streptophyta; class Pinopsida; order Pinales; family Pinaceae; genus Picea; species Picea sitchensis. Next base: position 75,948 of record SNQJ01S0009370.1, on the reverse strand, counting down.
TGTGGTAATGGTGGACCAAGTTATACCTCCCCTCACAAGTAACAAACTTCTGTAGGTGAAATACCACCTCATCCCATGGAGGTCTTAGTGCTTCCATAGCTATCCCCCTTCTCAAGTATAGAAGTGGGGATGGTGCCTTAAGAAATGGGATCCAAATTTCAGGGGCTACTTTGAAATTTTTAAACCATTTTTCTCCTTGAAATGGAAACCCTATAAATATTCTCATAGACTATTCAAACACAAGGATATTTAATCTTCTAAAAATAGCTTGTTTGCCATAAAAAATCTGAGAAAATTCCATGGTAAGATCAAAATCAAATCCTTGAAATTTTTCTAGGAACTGTAGCCATCTAGCCTGCTCAAATATCCTCATGAATGATGGGTTATTTCTGATATTTTCAATGTTATTGGGTTCATTTCTATTCGCTGCCCCTCCCATTTTTCAAAGAAAAAAACCGCTCAAAAGAAAATGCTACAAAATGATATTTAAACTTCTTCTTACCTAAAAACCCCGCTATATCTATTTGCAACAGCCTTCGTTGTCCTACTTGGGATTTTAAACTTTCACTCAGCTCTTGGGCATGCTCCTCATAGCCAACAACTTACCCTGCCTCTATTTCTCGTAGTTGGCCTAGCTCGATTTGTCTCTGTGCTGTCTAGTATCCAACTAGTCGGGATATGGCGGCGAGCTTAATATCATTTTTTTATGCTTAGGACTAAACCCAACTTCACCTGTGTTCGTGGTCAGGATACAATGTTGAACGTAACTCTGCTTGGAATTAATCTTGATTTTATCATGTTCCCGATCTTGGCATTAATCCCGATTCTACCATGTGTAACTTCACCGTGTTCTCGTGCTTGGAATTGATCCAACTCTACCTTATTGTCGTGTTGTATAAACACTTTTAGAACCTGACTATGTTCTGTTCTTACATTTAGAATTGATCCCGACTCTGTTCTTTGCTTCGATATTAGAATTGATCCTGACTTTGTTTTGTGATCACACTTAGAATTGATCCCAAATCTGCCCTTGTATAGCTGTTAGGGGAGTAGATACTTAAATGTGCAGGATAATGGATGAGCTAGACATGGCTACTGTGATGTGTACTAGTGACTAGGTGTATTCATAACTTGTGGTGCTTTGGGTTGTACCCTTTCATGCCAAGTGTCTCTATTTAAAAGAACTTGGTGGCAAAGTATGATAGAGGGGTGGTTCAGAAAAAAATATGATTATGTTTATACATAGAGGGGATGGCACTATAGTCGTCAGAATTATTGTTTCTTAATGGTTGGTTAAAGTATGATTATCCTTGCTACGTAATGGCTGGAAGGCTAAGAGATGGTCGAGTGTATAGTCACCATGGTATAGTGATACCTGGTTAGTAATGTAGTTAGGCAGGGTTATAATGCCAGGGTGTCATTCATCACTACATTGTTCATTATGTAGCATATAAAGATAGGGTTGTATTGGTAGTGGGTAGACCTTAGGTATAGTTCTTAGTGGAACGTAGAGTTAGTAGTATTATCACTTTGCCAAATAATTTCCCAATTTCTATTTCACAAAAAAGAAAAAGAAAAAATGAGTTGTTAGAAAAAACATGAACCAATTCAATGGAAGACTGTAGGTGCCAGTGTTCCACTGTTGCCTTGTTGAATTCTGTTGGTCATGACACATCCCTTATAACCCTGCAGGATAAACACAATAATTGTAGCTTGATCATATCCTTGCATACTTCAAAAATGATATGGAAGAAAGAAGATGTATATTGTGAGCTCATCACCATACATTTGCTATTCATTTTTAGTATAGATATATATATTTTTTAGATCTTTAACAAACCTTGTCTGTCGATGACCCGATTTTCAAACAAGAGTCTATTCCGTTGCACCCCGAGGGGTTTTCACAACTGGAATTACTTAAATGGGTGATATTGGCCAGTAATTGGTTTTCCAATGTCATCAGTGCCGACAATGCCTAAGGCCAAGTTTTCATTGCCAGATCTTTATTGGTCATGACACATCCCTTATAACCCTGCAGGATAAACGCAATAATTGTAGCTTGATCATATCCTTGCATACTTCAAAAATGATATGGAAGAAAGAAGATGTATATTGTGAGCTCATCACCATACATTTGTTGTTCATTTTTAGTATAGATGTTTTTTTTTTTTTTTAGATCTTTAACAAACCTTGTCTGACGGTGACCCAGTTTTCAAACAAGAGTTTGTTCTGTTGCACCCCGAGGGGTTTTCACAACTGAAATTACTTAACTAGGTGATATTGGCTAGTAATTAGTTTTCCAATATCATCAGTGCCAACAACACCTGAGGCCAAGTTTTCATTGCCAGATCTTTATTACTTTTCTTTTCTAATTTTATTTTTTTTAGTAACGACGTAAAAATAGGTCATAGAAGAGAGGGCACAGGTGGCGATGCCACTGTGCCCATTATATTGAGATCATTTTGTTTGATTAATTCCTAAATGAATTCCTCCTTTCTCTTGGGCCTCTGATATAACCTTAGTCGATGGCCATTTTCCATAAATGATGTCCTTGCTTCGTCAATGGTACAAAGTTTAATGGAGCCATTCTCGTATACAATATCTACCTCGTATGGTCAGATCCATCGAGTGTGGAATTTGCCTTTAAAATCCTTATACCATGAATCAAACAGGAGGGCCCAATCCCCCTATTTAAACTTCTATTTGATGAATTCATCATGCCATTTAGCTCTCTGCTGTTGGAATAAAGAAGTTTGATTTATTGCAGCTTGGCGAATCTCATCAAGCTCATTAATCTGCTCGAGCCTATGTTGTTGGGCTTCTGAGAGATCCAATCCCACTTGTAGTGCAATCCTTAGAGTTTTGATCTCAAATTCGATGGGGAGAATCACACACTTTCCATACACTAATTCATAAGGAGTAAACCACGTGGTGTTCATCCAGGTGGTTCTATAGGCCCATAAGGCCTCTGGAAGCTTGTCAGCCCAATATTTATGATTATGTTGGACTGTTTTAGTCAGGATAGCTTCTAATACTTGATTTGTGACTTCTACCTGGCATTTTCCTGAGGGTGGTATGGAGTTGACATCTGGTGCTTAATATTGAATTGCTCGGTGATGGACTGGATGAGCCGTGAAATGAACTAAGTCCCTTGATCAATGACGATCTCCCGGGGAACCCCAAAGTTGATGAAGATATATTCGTATAGGAAGTTAGCCACTGCACCCTCTCTGGCCTTTGGAAGTGCTTTGGCTTCAACCCATTTGGTCACGTAGTCTGTACACACTAGAATGTACATAGTCTACTTTGATGGTGGTTAATAGGTCCCACGAATTCTAGGGCCCACTTCTCAAAGGGTTCTATTTGAAGCTAAGGCTAGAGCGACATCTCATCTAACTTCACAGGTCGTCCCATTCTATGATACTTGTTGCAACTTCTGACATACTGCTTGGTGTCCCTAAAGATGGTCGGCCAGTAATACCCTAGGTGTAGTACTTTATTTGTAGTCCTTTCATCCATGAAGTGGCCCCCACAAGGTTCATCATGACATGCTTTTAGGATTTCATACATTTCGTCTTCTCAAATGCAACATCGGATAATACAATATTGCCCGGTACTGAAGAGATATCCTTCGATCCAGGAATATGTTGCTCTCTGTCGGATAACCCTTTGACGCTCTTTTGGGGATAGACATTGCAAGAGTCTACCTGTAGCCAAGTAGTTAGCGATATCTGCAAACCATGGTGTGTTAGTAGATAAAGTGAACAAGTGTTCATCTGGGAAGTTATCTTCCACTGGAATGGCTTCTCCTTCATTGGTGAGTCGAGAGAGGAAGTCAACAACAACATTTTCCTTCCCTGGTTTATCAATGATTGAAA
>SNQJ01S0009370.1:54740-71808 GCA_010110895.2 Picea sitchensis | reverse complement strand
ACCTGATTAAGACCTTCTAAATTGTCTACAACTTCTTGAAAGGTATCTCCATACATAGTAAAACCATCCATATAAATTTCCATGCAATCGTTGGTCAAGTCAGAGAATATACCTAAGACAACCCTCTGGAATGTAGCAGGAGCGTTACATAGTCCATATGGAAGTACTCGGTAAGCATAGGTTCCCCATGGGAATGTAAAAGTGTTTTTCTCTTTATCTGTAGGGGTGATCTGTATCTCATTATAACCACTAAACCCGTCAATTAAAGAGAAATACTTTTTCCTCGCCAAGGTATCCAAGAATTGATCAATGAATGGTAATGGGAAGTAATATTTCAAAGTGGCCTTATTCAAATCCCTGTAGTCAACACAAATATGCCACTTTCCATTCTTATTTGGCACAATAACCAAGGGAGAAACCCATTTATTGTCAGAGATTGGGTAAATGAAATTTACGTCAAGCAGCTTCTGAAACCCCCCCTTGACTATATCCTTCAGAGCAGGGTTCATCCTTCATTGAGGTTGTCAAATAGGTCGATAATCCTCCTTAATATAAATGTGATGGGTACATAGATTAGGGTGGATCCCTTTCATGTTAGTATAGTCCCAAGCGAAGGCAGAACTGTGCTTTCTTAGTATTTCAATGAGTTGATTTTGTTGAGAAGAATCTAGCTTAGCATTGATATTCAAGGTTTTCCTAGGATGGATTTCAATGACTAAGATTTGGTCTTCAGGGGTAGCATTTGTAGGAACCAATTCATCTAGTAATTGTGTTGGTTCAATTGGAGAATAGTCTTCTTGGAATTTCTCCCCGAGGATATGCTCCAGAGTTGGGTGGTTGGTTATATGAGGATGTGCTAAATATGTACAGATAAAATCATCTTTAGTAGCTTGTTTAAATGTTGATGCTTGGTCAAGGGTTAACAGAGGTTTTACGGGTTCCTCTTCACTATCCTCGACCCAGGGGGAATTCTCTAGGTCAGGGGAAGTTTTAGCAGGAGGATAGAGAGTTAGATTTTTAGTTGAGTTACCATGGGAGATGGTCATATTACCTGATCTACAGCCGATATATGCATCGACAATGGCCAACTAGGGTCTCCCTAGAAGCCATGGGTATCCCCCTAGGTTGGCCTTTGGTTGCAATACAATAAACCCGGCTGGGTATTCCCACGAGTCTACAGAAACAATTATATCTTCCAACATCCCCTCGGGTTTTATTATGGATCTATATTCTAGTTGAAGGACTGTAGGGGTAGGTCGAAGACCAGGCAATTGAAGTTTCTCCATGGTTTCTTTGGTTATTACATTTATGTCCGCTCCTAAGTCCACCAAAGTATGCACAATGAAAATTTTATTAATGTTGACTTTGACCATTGGACTTCATGGATCCATATATTTGTCCATAAATACTTTTCCTAGCATTAGATCAGCTAGCTTCCCTATGACATGAACAATTTCTGGGTCTATCTTCTTCCTTCCTAGTTTCTTTAGGCAGAGTTCCCGAACAACTTTAACATAGATTGAAACATCCTTGATATCTTGGAACAGAGGAATTTTTACACACACGTTTCAAAGTTCTCCTAAAAGGTCAAATTATGGTTGTATGAGGGACTTTTCTATATTTAACCTTTTCTGATAAGGTGGTTCTGAGAGTAGTTCCTACTCATCAAAGTTTTTCTAAGGAATGTTTTGTTTTTCCTTGGAGGGATTAGCATCCTGGTTTTCTAACTTGGGGGGATTTTCGTCATTGTCCTGTTCTTGAATGATGGGTGAGGTTTGATCCTGAACCACTCTTATTGATCGTAGATGTATGTTTTGAAATTCTGTAGGAGAAATGAAGTATGTGGGAAAGAAGGGTATTTCAGCATTGCAGACGGGATGAACTACTTTATTATTTGGATTTGGTATTGGTTGGGCCAATAATTGCGTAGCTTGTGGAGGATTTTGGTTGGATGGTAATTGTAGTTGTTGTTGATGTTGAATTGGAGGGTGTGTTTGGGGAGTGGACTGTTGAAGATTATTCCCTCTCCAGCCTTGTTTCCAAGGATGGTTCTACATTTTGGGTTGCCATTTATTCCAAGGCATGGAAGCATACCAATTTTGTTGGGTATATTGATACTGAGTATAGTATGGAGGAAATTGGGATTTCTCTTGTGTCATGCCTGGTGCCTTAGGCAACCATGGTCGCTTTTGGGCCACAAAACAGATTTGTTCTGTCTCCACAGTGGCCCCCTTGGTAGACTGCTTTTAGTTCAGGCAGGGAAGGGAAACTTCTAGTATCGTCATTTTGTTCGTAGATACCACATATATATATGTTATCTAGAGGAAACTCCCTTAGATAGTGTTTTTTTTACATCTAGAACAGAAAGAAATGAGTCTCAATACTTTGACCTTTTTCCTTGTTGTGGTATCTCTTAGGACTAAGTTTTTTGAGATATCATAGGGTTGACCCTTGAATGTTCACTTAGCAAGATTCAAAAGTACGATGGTTCTGGAGTAGACGTGTATACTTATCCAAAAATAAATATCAAAACCTATTGTATTAAAAAATTGTTACCAAGCTAACACAACAAGAGTAGACTTAGAAAAGTTAACGGTCCCCATTCATAATCCTGTGAATGATATCAAAATTATCGTAGTGTCTAGGATCTAAGGGATATGGACAACGGATCCTATTATAAGCAATGACTGGGATATATATTGGCTCTAATAATTATTGACTGTCATTATCCAACAATTTTCAGGGGCCATTATGCAACATACATCTATTCGTCAGCATACACTTCACTACCATAGAAAAGACATAGGCTAATAATCATACATGAATATACTTAGCAACAAATAATTATGAACATAAAGTAAATAGTACAAGACTGTACCTGTGAGTGGGCCCATGCTCACAGTATTCCTTTACTCTAACTCAACTATATTACCAAAAATAAATTACCACTCATAAACATAAATTATGAGTGGTAATTTCTTGTTGGTAAACATAAATCTGAAACAACACTTTACTCAGTTCTGTTCTTCATACATCTCTCACAATTCGTCCTTGCTCAAGTGAGAACACACACACACACACACACACACACACACACACATATACAATACATGGCTCAAAGCAACTCTGAATATAGAGCGCCAATTTCCTGTAATTCTGGGAAAGCAGTTAAAACAAACTAGATGCCTAATCCAACAATCTCAGATACGAGCCAATAGTTACTCCAATCCCTGATCCATTTGTTGAACTGTTATACCTGTTCCTCATTCAGATTTCATCATGTGCTCAGAGGTGAAGATAACGATAATCTCATTCATTGCTCATAGTTACTTATCCGTGGCCTTGTGTTGATATTCCTTAGCGCTCAACTGAATAATAATTACCAGCCCTGCCACTTGTTCAAGTGCCAACTGTTCGTTCAAGGTGATATCGTGTTGATTTTATCCTTAGCACTGACTAGTATCGGACAATTAAGCTGATGATCAAGATGATATATATATACATGTATAACATGATGATATGTATATATGCAAAATGGAACATAGGATATTGCGTTGTCAACTGGATATATCTTCTTAAAATATTCTCTCCTAAGAATATAATATATATCTTCATAAAATGCCTTGAAGATATATATTCCTAAAATGCCTTGCATATATATATCTTCGTATATCTTCAAGATAATGAACCCGAAACCTTGCATTCTATGGCCAAAATTAATGTTATTGAAAACCACACACATATAATAATTCAAATATCTTCTAAAACTCATTCTAATTCTAATCTATGAAAGGAAATTAAGATGATTATGTGGCAGTGGTAATACCTTTGATAAAGGTAGGAATTTATAGAGATAAGTCCATAGGAATTATAAAAAGGAAGGAAAAATGCATATGTATTTAGGATATAGGGGACAAAAATGATGCCAAAGTGGGGGTTTATCATCCCCCCCTTGCCAATCTGGTTGCATGTTCTCATGCAACCTATTCCTCTTCTTCTATCCATGCGTGTATAGCTCCTCAGTCATAGGTTGGGTGTCCAAAATAAATTGGATTGTAATACCCAAGGTTCCTCTCCATATGTAACCATTGAATCCCTTCTTCTTCCTCATCCCAAGTAGTAGAGGCTTTATAGAACCTATTGGGGCACCAAATAATGGGGAACTAGAATCTCATCCCTATCCACTGACTACCATATCTAAGTAGGGAGTTGGCATATAATGTAGCCCGATTAAGTTCCAGTCTGAAATATGGATACCCTATTGGGTTTCGTCCCCTAAGATATTTAGGGACAACTTCCCAGATATCATGAGAAATCAGTAGTGCATGGACTGAATGTGCTCTATAATCCTGCATGAATTCTGTTATGGCAAATTTTTGGTGCTGACGAATAGTGATGACATCTCCCGGATCTTCCCTTAACCTCTGTAGATCATCTTTCATAATATGAGGCAATGGATACTCATCTCTTAGATTTAGGCTTGCCTCAACCTCCATTCTCCTATAGAATTCTGCATCTTTCTTCCATTGAGAGAGACCGAGGATATGAGAGGTGAATGCCCTTAACTAAACATCACCAACACCGTGGTTAGGATTCCAATGGGAATTGTCAGGGATGATGAAATTATAAAGATATAGTTCACACAACAGATTTTGATGCTTCATTTCCCCAGAAACATAGATGTTGAAAAAATCATCTGGTTGCTTAATCTCATGAAGTTGTCATGCTACCAATTGTTTCAGTCTGAAGGCTGCCCACCAATCATGAAAGAAAAGGGGATAAGACTTAGGTGGATCTCTACTATATATGAATTCAAAGGAAATCTCAGTAGTCTATTGTACCAATTTCTTTGTGTCCTCCAGTTGTTGTTTATATTGTTTAATCTTGTTAGTCCATCTTTGTTCTTGCTGTAAGTACATGTAAAACCACATTTCCTTGAGCTTTTCTATGGCTTTCATGTGGGATTATTTATTGATGATCCCCAGGCCAAAGAGTTCATCCTTGTTTCTCCACCAGGGTAGATCATGTTTCAACTACATGAAAGCATAAGTGTTGGTAATGACATCACCTAGGAAAGTATTAAAAATATTTTGTGCTTCTTCTGCATGGATTTTTGCACAACTCTCCACTCTCTCTTCTGAGACTTCTTCTCCTTGAATATCCTCCATTAGATTCCTTGCATCACTTGGGATCTTATGATATCTCAATCTTCTTTTAATATTTTTATTCTGCAGCAAGAGTCTTTAATTTTTCTTAAGCAAGGCCTGGTAGCTAGGGCTGCAGAATCAGAAAGGTTTTGGTTCCACATGCCTTTTTCCCTTTTTCTTCTTCTTGTCATGTCCTTTATTCCTAGGATTGAAATGTGGACTGGATGGCATGTCCGGAGACTCATTTACTACCTTATTCGAGGAAGGGGAGGAAGGTGACTCTGTTTCTTCCTCCTCAACAATGGTTGTGCCTAAAACTTTATGAGAGACTCTAGTGGATCTCCTGCACCCTATAGTGACTCCCTCATGCCTCTTCTTAGGCAGTAAGGTCCCCATTTTGGGTTTAGATAGTGTTGAGCCAATGAAGGTGGTCCATGAAACCCCTAATATGTTCATCTCCTCACTTATAACCATCATCATGAGACCCTTTTGATACAGAGCAGTGTCAGGATTTCGTTTCTTTCTAAAAAACTCAGCCATTTTAGACAAGCTTTTATGTAAATAGTAAGGCATGCTAAGTGTTTTTTCCCCCCTTAAATGCAATAAGAGCCTGATGTGGTAATGGTGGACCAAGTTATATCTCCCCTCACAAGTAACAAACTTTTGTAGGTGAAATACCACCTCATCCCATGGAGGGCTTAGTGCTTCCCTAGCTATCCCCCTTCTCAGGTATAGAAGTGGGGATGGTGCCTTAAGAAATGGGATCCAACTTTCAGGGGCTACTTTGAATTTTTTATACTATTTTTCTCCTTGCAGTGGAAACCTTGTAATTCTTCTCATAGACTCTTCAGACACAAGGATATTTAATCTTCTAACAATAGCTTGTTTGCCATAAAAAATATGAGAAAATTCCATGGTAAGATCAAAATCAAATCCTTGAAAATTTTCTAGGAACTGTAGCCATCCAGCCTGCTCGAATATCCTCATGACTACTGGGTTATTTATAATATTTTCAATGTCATTAGGCTCATTTCTATTCATTTCCCCTCCCATTTTTCAAAGAAGAAAACTGCTCAAAAGAAAACGCTACAAAATGATATTTAAACTTCTTCTTACCTAAAAACCCTTCTATATCTATTTGCAGCAACATTCGTTGTCCTACTTGTGATTTTAAACTTGCACTCAACTCTTGGGCATGCTCCTCATAACCAACGGCTTACTCTGCCTCTGTTTCTCATAAATAGCCTAGCCCGATTCGTCTCTGTGTTGTCTAACATCCAACTGGTCAAGATATGGCGATGAGCTTAATATAATTTTTTTATGCTTAGGACTGAACCCGAATTCACCTATGTTCATGGTCAAGATACAATGCTGAACACAACTCTGCTTGGAATTAATCTTGATTTTATCCTGTGCCCGTGCTTGGCATTAATCCTGACTCTGCCCTGTGTAGCTTCACCCTATGCTCATCCTTGGAATTGATCCAACTCTACCTTATTGTCGTGTTGTATAAACACTTTTAGAACCTGACTTTGTTCTGTGCTTACATTTAGAATTGATCCCGACTCTGTTTTGTGCTTCGCTCTTAGAATTGATCCTGACTTTGTTTTTTGCTCGCACTTAGATTTGATCCCAAATCTTCCCTTTTATAACTGTTAGGCGAGTAGATACTTGAATGTGCAGGATAATGGATGAGCTAGACATGGCTATTGTGATGTGTACTGGCGACTAGGTGTATTCATAATGTGTGGTGCTTCTGGTTGTACCCTTTCATGCCAAGTGTATCGATTTAAAAGAACTGGGCGACAAGGTATGATAGAGGGGTGGTTCAGAAAAATATATGATTCTGTTTATACATAGAGGGGATGACACTATAGTCGTCGAAATTATTACTGCTTAATGGTTGGTCAGAGTATGATTATCCTTGCTACGTAATGGCTGGAAGGCTAAGAGATGGTCGAGTGTATAGTCACCATGGTATAGTGATACCTGGTTAGTAATGTAGTTAGGTAGGGTTATAATGCCAGGGTGTCATTCATCACTACGTTGTTCATTATGTAGCATATAAATATAGGGTTGTATTGGTAGTGGGTAGACCTTAGATATAGTGTTTAGTGGAACGTAGAGTTAGTAGTATTATCACTTTGCCAAATAATTTCCCAATTTCTATTTCACAAAAAAGAAAAAGAAAAAATGAGTTGTTAGAAAAAACATGAACCAATTCAATGGAAGACTGTAGGTGCCAGTGTTCCACTGTTGCCTTGTTGAATTCTGTTGGTCATGACACATCCCTTATAACCCTGCAGGATAAACACAATAATTGTAGCTTGATCATATCCTTGCATACTTCAAAAATGATATGGAAGAAAGAAGATGTATATTGTGAGCTCATCACCATACATTTGCTATTCATTTTTAGTATAGATATATATATTTTTTAGATCTTTAACAAACCTTGTCTGTCGATGACCCGATTTTCAAACAAGAGTCTATTCCGTTGCACCCCGAGGGGTTTTCACAACTGGAATTACTTAAATGGGTGATATTGGCCAGTAATTGGTTTTCCAATGTCATCAGTGCCGACAATGCCTAAGGCCAAGTTTTCATTGCCAGATCTTTATTGGTCATGACACATCCCTTATAACCCTGCAGGATAAACGCAATAATTGTAGCTTGATCATATCCTTGCATACTTCAAAAATGATATGGAAGAAAGAAGATGTATATTGTGAGCTCATCACCATACATTTGTTGTTCATTTTTAGTATAGATGTTTTTTTTTTTTTTTAGATCTTTAACAAACCTTGTCTGACGGTGACCCAGTTTTCAAACAAGAGTTTGTTCTGTTGCACCCCGAGGGGTTTTCACAACTGAAATTACTTAACTAGGTGATATTGGCTAGTAATTAGTTTTCCAATATCATCAGTGCCAACAACACCTGAGGCCAAGTTTTCATTGCCAGATCTTTATTACTTTTCTTTTCTAATTTTATTTTTTTTAGTAACGACGTAAAAATAGGTCATAGAAGAGAGGGCACAGGTGGCGATGCCACTGTGCCCATTATATTGAGATCATTTTGTTTGATTAATTCCTAAATGAATTCCTCCTTTCTCTTGGGCCTCTGATATAACCTTAGTCGATGGCCATTTTCCATAAATGATGTCCTTGCTTCGTCAATGGTACAAAGTTTAATGGAGCCATTCTCGTATACAATATCTACCTCGTATGGTCAGATCCATCGAGTGTGGAATTTGCCTTTAAAATCCTTATACCATGAATCAAACAGGAGGGCCCAATCCCCCTATTTAAACTTCTATTTGATGAATTCATCATGCCATTTAGCTCTCTGCTGTTGGAATAAAGAAGTTTGATTTATTGCAGCTTGGCGAATCTCATCAAGCTCATTAATCTGCTCGAGCCTATGTTGTTGGGCTTCTGAGAGATCCAATCCCACTTGTAGTGCAATCCTTAGAGTTTTGATCTCAAATTCGATGGGGAGAATCACACACTTTCCATACACTAATTCATAAGGAGTAAACCACGTGGTGTTCATCCAGGTGGTTCTATAGGCCCATAAGGCCTCTGGAAGCTTGTCAGCCCAATATTTATGATTATGTTGGACTGTTTTAGTCAGGATAGCTTCTAATACTTGATTTGTGACTTCTACCTGGCATTTTCCTGAGGGTGGTATGGAGTTGACATCTGGTGCTTAATATTGAATTGCTCGGTGATGGACTGGATGAGCCGTGAAATGAACTAAGTCCCTTGATCAATGACGATCTCCCGGGGAACCCCAAAGTTGATGAAGATATATTCGTATAGGAAGTTAGCCACTGCACCCTCTCTGGCCTTTGGAAGTGCTTTGGCTTCAACCCATTTGGTCACGTAGTCTGTACACACTAGAATGTACATAGTCTACTTTGATGGTGGTTAATAGGTCCCACGAATTCTAGGGCCCACTTCTCAAAGGGTTCTATTTGAAGCTAAGGCTAGAGCGACATCTCATCTAACTTCACAGGTCGTCCCATTCTATGATACTTGTTGCAACTTCTGACATACTGCTTGGTGTCCCTAAAGATGGTCGGCCAGTAATACCCTAGGTGTAGTACTTTATTTGTAGTCCTTTCATCCATGAAGTGGCCCCCACAAGGTTCATCATGACATGCTTTTAGGATTTCATACATTTCGTCTTCTCAAATGCAACATCGGATAATACAATATTGCCCGGTACTGAAGAGATATCCTTCGATCCAGGAATATGTTGCTCTCTGTCGGATAACCCTTTGACGCTCTTTTGGGGATAGACATTGCAAGAGTCTACCTGTAGCCAAGTAGTTAGCGATATCTGCAAACCATGGTGTGTTAGTAGATAAAGTGAACAAGTGTTCATCTGGGAAGTTATCTTCCACTGGAATGGCTTCTCCTTCATTGGTGAGTCGAGAGAGGAAGTCAACAACAACATTTTCCTTCCCTGGTTTATCAATGATTGAAATGTCGAACTCCTGTAGTAAGAGAAACCACCTGATCACTCTGCCATTGGTGATGGATTTGTTCATAAGATAAAAAATGGTAGAGTGATCAGTATGTATGAAGACATAGTAACCTGTGATGTAATGACAAAAAATTTTAATAGCATACACAACAACAAGAAACTCTTTTTCGGTTACGGTATAGTTATTTTCAGCAAGGGTAATATTTTTACTAATGTAATAGATAGCATACACACGTTGTTCCTCTTTCTGTCCAAGAATAACTCCAATGGTTGTATCTGAGGCGTCTGTAGAGATATGGAAAGGTATGGTCCAGTTGGGACCTCGCAAGATTGGTGCAATGGATAATCTTTCTTTTAAAGTTTCAAATGGGGTCTGACATTGATCATTCCAGGAACATTATGTAGCTTTCGTAAGTAATGAAAATAGTGGGGATGCTATCTTTGTAAAGTTTTTGATAAATCTTCGATAATATTCTGCATGTCCTAGAAAGCTGCAGACGTTTTTTTGGGTTGTGGGTACTGGAAGGTCACAAATGACTTTGATCTTAGTAGGATCTACCTGGATTCCTATAGGTGATATGTGGTGTCCTATCACACCCCCCTCAGTACAAAGCATATGGAATTTCTCATAGCTAAGAGAGAGGTTGGTTTCTTGGCACCTGATTAAGACCTTCTAAATTGTCTACAACTTCTTGAAAGATATCTCTATACAAAGTTGAAGCACTGTAGGGGTAGGTCGAAGACTAGGAAACTAAAGTTTCTCCATGGTTTCTTTGATCATTACATTTATGGCTGCTCCTAAGTCCACCAAAGTATGCACAATGGAAATGTTATTAATGTTGACTTTGACCACTGGACTTCCTGGATCCATGTATTTGGCCATAAATACTTTTCCTAGCATTAGATTGGCTAACTTCCCTATGACATGAACAGTTTCTAGGTCTTTCTTCTTCATTCCTAGTTTCTTTAGGAAGAGTTCCTAAACAACTTTAGCATAGATTGAAACATCCTTGATAACTTGGAACAAATAATTTTTTACACACATGTTTCAAAGTTCTCCTAAAAGGTCAAATTATGGTTGTATGAGGGACGTTTCTATATTTAACCTTTCTGGATAAGGTGGTTCTGAGAGTAGTTCCTACTCATCAGAGTTTTTCTGAGGAATGTTTTGTTTTTCCTTGGAGGGATTAACATCCTGGTTTTCTAATTTGGGGGGATTTTCATCATCGTCATGTTCTTGAATGATGGGGGAGGTTTGATCCTGAACCACTCTTCTTGATAGTATATGTATGTTTTGAAATTTCGTAGGATAAATGACGTATGTGGGAAAGAAGGGTATTTCAGCGTTGTAGGCAGGATGAACTACTTTATTATTTAGATTTGGTATTGGTTGGGCCGATAATTACGTAACTTGTGGAGGAGTTTGGTTGGATGGAAATTGTAGTTGTTGTTGATGTTGAATTGGAGGGTGTGTTTGGGGAGTGGAATGTTGAAGATTAGGCCCTCTCCAGCCTTGTTTCCAAGGATAGTTCTGCATTTGGGGTTGCCATTGATTCCAAGGCATGGAAGCATACCAATTTTGTTGGGGATATTGATACTAAGTATAGTATGGAGGAAATTGGGATTTCTCTTATGTCATGCTTGGTTCCTTGGGCAGCCATGGTCACTTTTGGGCCACAAAACAAATTTTTTATGTCTCCACAGTGGCCCCTTGGTAGACTGATTTTAGTTCAGGCAGGAAAGGGAAACTCTTAGTATCGTGATTTTGTTCATAGATACCACATATTTCTATGTTATCTAGAGGACACTCCCTTAGAGGGTGTTTTTTTCGACATCTAGAACAGAGGATAGCTAACGCTAGTTCTGATTCTTCTCTCTTTTTCTTTGCTTGGAAGGTATCCAATTAAGAGCTAAGTGAACTAAGGATATAGGTTTTAAAGTTGTCCAACATGTTTCCTATTTTGGTTCTGGTAACTCCTCTTCCTGATGAATTTGTGATCCTAGAGACTAGATCACAGGGGCCTTTCCCAGACTTAGTAATACCTCGTGAACAACATTTAAACAGTTCACAGATATCTTCATAGGTCATCTGGGAGATATCCCCATCCCCCATGAGATTTAATGCATCCATACAATCATCCTTGATTCCTCTTAGGGAGATAATACGTAATTTTTTGGGATCAAGTGTGTTTTTCTTAGTCCTTTGTAAGTTGTATTGAAACCTCTCTACATAATATTCAAGGGTTTGTTCCTCCTTCTGTGTCATTCTAAAAATTTATTCTCGTATATCCCCTACTTTGCAGTAATCCTGGTACTTCTTGATAAATCTTTGCTTCATTCCACCCTAGGTTCTAATAGAATTTCCTCCTAGTCCCATGAACCAACGAAGAGAGGCTTCTTTCAAGGTGGCAGGAAATAGTTTAAGTTTATGGGCATCAAAATAATAGTCATAGCTTTGGGAAAGGACATTAAATTCAAAGAGGAAGGTGTTAGGGTTCTCGCTAGGCAATCCACGGAAATTCGGTAAAGCAGAGGGTGGAATGTTTTTCATTTGAAGTATGCCCTCAAACTCCTGAATAGGAAATTCAAATGTGATTGGTTCTTTCTGCTTCGATGTTTCCATTTCTTCTCCCATGTTTAAAAGCTCCCCCCCCCCACAAAGATTCTTCAGAGGTGACATAGTTTTTTGTCTCTTCAATAGGGCTACTATGTTCTTCTGATTAAGATCCTTCAATGAGATGGTCTTGGTTTTTGGGATATTCAAAGGAAGGAGGATCTATGACTAACACAACAATAGAGTCTATTTCGGGTGGCTCTTCTAGATTGTTGGATACTAATTTTGAGTAACGATGAGTACCGGGGGTTTTTGTAGGGTCTTGTTTTTCTCCACTTTTGCTTTCCAGTTTATTAGTGTCACAGGTGGTCCCTGCACCATGTCCACAAGGTTTATTAGTGCCTCGAGTCATGCATTCTATGATAATCGCTAAGGAAAATATCCTGGGCAAGGGATATCTAAGGGTAATTCTGAAATCCCTAGGGGTTTCCCTTCAGCCTGGTATTGCTCCTACAATGATCATAAGGCTAAAGTCCTAATTCCTTGAGTGCCTCCCCGACAACGATGCCAAAATGACGAGGTAAAAATATATCTCTTAATTGTTTAGCATTGTATTATGTTCATTCATTAATTATGTCAACCTGAGGTTCAATGTGTACTTATGAGGCACTCTGTGTATTTTACACAAAAAAGAGAACTAGAAAAATGTAAACTATGGACAGGAAAGAAATGAGTCACAATACTTTGACCTTTTTCCTTGTTGTGGTATCTCTCAGGACTAAGTTTTATGAGATATCATAGGATTTACCCTTGAATTTTCACTTGGAGAGATTCAAAAGTACCGTGGTTTTGGAGTAGATGTGTATACTTATCCAAAAATAAATATTAAAACCTATTGTATTCAGAAATTATTACCAAACTAACACAACAAGAGTAGACTTAGCAAATTTAGCGATCCCCATTCATAATCCTGTGAATGATATCAAAATTATTGTAGTGGTTAGGATCTACGTATACCTAGATTCAACATAAAATATTAGAATGGACAAGGATCGTATTATAAGCAATGTATGGGATATATATTGGCTCTAATAATTATTGACTGACATTATTCAACAATTTTCAGGGGCCATTATGCAACATACATCTATTCCTCAACATACACTTCACTACCATAGAAAATACATAGGCTAATAATCATACATGAATATACTTAGCAAAAAATAATTATGAACAAAAAAAAATAGTATAGGACTGTACTTGTGAGTGGGCCCACAGTCACAGTATTCCTGTACTCTAACTTGACTAGATTACCAACAAGAAATTACCACTCATAAACATAAACTATATATTGCAATCTCTGAAATATGAAACAACACTTTACTCAAATCCGTTCTTCATACATCTCACACAATTTGTCCCTGCTCAAGTGATCACACACACACACACACACACACACACACACACACACACACACACACATATATATACAATACATGAATCAAAACAAGTTTGAATACAGAGTGCCAATTTCCTATAATTCTGGGAAAGCAATTAAAACAAAATATATGCCTAATCCAACAATATGATATACGAGCCAATAGTTACTCCAATCCCCGATCCATCTGTTGAACTGTTATACATGTTCCTCATTCGGATTTCATCATGTGCTAGGAGGTGAAGATGTTGAGCATCTCATTCAATTCCCACAGTTACTTATCTGTGGCCTTGTGTTGATATTCCTTGGCGCTCAACTAAATAATAAATACCAACCCTGCCACTTGTTCAAGTGCCAACTGTTCATTCAAGGTGCTATCATGCTGATTTTATCCTTAGCGCTAACTAGTATCGAACACTTAAGCTGATGATCAAGATTATATATATATATATATATATGGAAAATGGAACATAGGATATTGTGTTGTCAACTGGATATATCTTCTTAAAATACTCTCTCCTAAGAATATAATATATATCTTCATAAATGACTTGAAGATATATATATATTCATACAATGCCTTGCATATATATATCTTTGTATATCTTCAAGAGAATGAACCTGGAACCTTGCATTCTATGGCCATAATTAATGTTATTGAAAACCACACACATATAATAATTCAAATATCTTCTAAAAATCATTCTAATTCTAATCTATGAAAGGAAATTAAGATGATTATGTGGCAGTGGTAATACCTTTGATAAAGGTAGGACTTTATAGAGATAAGTCTGTAGGAATTATAAAAAGGAAGACAAAATGCATATGTATATAGGATATAGGGGACAAAAAGGATGCCAAAGTGGGGGTTCATCAATAGAATGAGGATAATTCAAGTTGAAGCTCATGGATGGAAGGATTAAAACACTCCCCAGTGTTCTTCACATTCTAGGATTGGCCAAAAAATTGATTTATGTAATCAAAATGGAGGATGCAGGGTAAAAACAATGTTTGAGAAAGAAACTTGTAGGATGGTTCGAGGAGCAATGGTGTTGTTGAAGGGAGTTTAGATTGGAACTTTGCATAAGCTGCAGGGAAGAACTATTAATGATGGCTGTAATAGTTCCATTGTTCCTGAGATTGGAGCTGAAGAAGGAAAAACTCCTACAGTCTCTAGAGAAAAGGTTATGTTGTGAAATCAAAGACTGTGGAATATCATAGAAAAAGTCCTTTGACTACTACATGGTAAAGGTATGGTTGAAGTTATGTCTAATTTCTCTTTGGACTTTGATTTTTGTGAACATTGTGTATATGGGAAGCAAAATCGGGTAAGATTCCCCTTTGGTGCAACGAGGGCAGAGATAATTTTACAGTTGGTGCATAATGATGTGTTTGGACCTCTGTTGATTCCATAACTGGGAAAGTCTATGTACTATGTCTAATTTATAGATGTATTCTTGAGGAATACATGGATATATTTCCTCAGGAAGAAATCTGAAGTCTTTTACAGGTTTAAAGAATTTAAGGCTCTTGTGGAGAATCAAATAGAGAAAATAATTAAGGTGTTGAGGATAGATAATGGTGGAGAGTTCTACAGAAATGAATTTTAAGAATTATACAAGAAGTGTGGTATAGTAAGGAAGAATACTACTCCATATACACCTCAGCAGAATGGAGTTGCAGAAAGGATGAACAAGATGCTAATGGAAAAAGCAAGGTGCATGCTCAATGGTGTCGGGTTAGGATGTAAATTATGGGCAAAGGCAGTGGGTACTTCATGTTACCTAGTCAATCGATTGCCCTCATCAGCACTGGATGACAAGACTCCACATGAGGTATGGACTAGTAAGAAAACCTATCTCACACATATCAGGGTATTTGGCTTTGATGCCTATGTTCACGTTCGAAAGGAAAACATGAGTAAGATATATAAAAAGGCTTAAAAGTGTATCTTTATTGGGTATAAAGATGTTCTAAAAGGATATAAGATTTGTAACCTAGAAACTAAGAAGGTTGTGTATATACAAGATGTGGTATTTAGATAAATCAAAGATGTTTTCAAACAAGAAGTCCTACCAAGGAAGGAAGAGCCAAAGAAAATAGAGTTTGAGTTGAACGATGATAAATCAGACTCTATAGAAGAACATGAATTAAAAGAAGAATAGCATCATACTCCATTATTGAGGAGATCGGTTCGGGAAAGAAGACAACCAGAAAGGCATACTCCACCCGATTTCTGTTCAAATTTTTCTTTTTCTATTACTGATGATGATCCTAGAACTGTTAGGGAGGAAATGGATTCAAAGGATGGAAAACTCTGGAAAAAGGCCATGGTTGAAGAAATGGAAGCCTTGGATAAGAATGAGGCTTTGGATCTAGTAGAGTTTCCTACTATAAAAAAACCTATTGGAAGAAAATGGGTGTTTAAGAAGTTAAATGCAGAAGGAAATGTGGAGAAATTCAAAGATTGGTTAGTAGAAAATGTTATTCCTAGGTAGAGGGAATTGACTTTGGTGAGATTTTTTTATCCTGTTGCCAAGTTAACTTCAATATTTCTTTTATTTGTTGTTGTTGTTTTTGATTTTGAAGTAGAACATATGGATGTGAAGACAACATTCCTACATGGGGATCTAGAACAAGAAATCTACATGAAGTAGCCAAAAGGCTTTGTTGTGAAAGGAAAGAAAGAGTCGATATGGAAGCTAAAAGATTCCCCGTATGGGTTAAAGAAAACACCAAGGATGTGGTATCAAAAATTTGATACTTATATGTTGGGAGTTTGCTTCACAAGGAGAAAAACATATCATTGTGTGTATTTCAAATCAATTTGTGATCATCTTATTTATTTGGTCTTGTATGTGGATGTTAAGTTATTGATATGAAACAACAAGGAGATTATCCATGATGTGAAAACCCAGTTGTCCTCTAAATTTGACATGAAGGATCTTGGTGCTACACATTTCATTTTGGTAATGGAAATTAAAAGAGATTGGGTAAACATGAAACTCTGGTTAAATGAGAGAAAATATGTCGAGACCATATTGCTGAGGTTTAATATGCAGGAATGCAAACCGATCAAGGTCTCTATTCCTATAGGTGTAAAGTTATATGTGGATCAATGTCCCAAGACACAGGAAGAGGAAGCGAACATGCCCCATGTTCTGTATGCAAGTGTGGTTGGTAGTTTGATGTATGCAATGGTTTGTACTAGACCGTACATTACACATGCAGTGGGAGTTTTGAGCAGAATATGTCAAAACTAGGGAAGGAGCATTGGGCAACAATAAAGAGGGGTTTCAGGTATTTTCATGGCACTACTAGTTATGGATTGTGCTACCAAGGAAGACTAGGATTGGACAAAGTGTTGGAAATACATGGGTTTGTTGATGTAGGCTAGGCTGGAGATCTAGATCGCAAAATATCTACAAGTGGGTATG
>SNQJ01S0009370.1:12378-23595 GCA_010110895.2 Picea sitchensis | reverse complement strand
TAATTGTCAATGAGATTGATGATATGCATCAATCTCAAAAGTGAATAACCATTAGGGTAAAAAGATTAGTACCTTGCAAAATTTTGGTAGTATGGGTACCCACTAAAACTTAATATCTTTAGTGGGTTGTTGTGTGTGTCACAGTTACAATGTGTCATCAGCAAAGTCATGAGGCGACAACACTATAAAGCACTTGACATACTTTTCAATTACTCTCTAATTAATTTAGTAAGAAACTGAAGAGTTGTGCATTTAATTATCAATCTGGTTTCATGTTAAACTTACGAACTATTGTGCACCATATATGCAAGTACAATGTTGTAATTTCTAATGAGTTGCAGTACTTTCAAATGAATGTCACAAGGTAAGATACCAAAATGCTCTAGCAAGTCGCCTACAACAAATCCACACTTGCATAAATGAAAGCGCATGTTGCAGGAAAGTAAATGACACACTTGCAGGAAAGTAAATCACACTTACAGGAAAGTAAATCATGCTTACAGGAAATTAAATCACACTTGTGAAAAAATTAAATGACTCTTGCAATAAAGTAAATCACACTTGCAGAAAAGTAAATCAATCTTGTAGGAAAGTGAATCAGACTTGCAGAAAAGTAAATCACTCTTGCAAGAAATTAAATCACACTTGTGAAAAAGTAAATCATTCTTGCATGAAAGTAAAGGTGACTTTTCCAAGTGTTAAGGTGATATTGATTATTGTATTAGCTATGTTATGTCTCATGTACTAAGATGCAACAAAACTCAAGCTATAAGAATCAAATATTGGGCAGTTGGTTGTCATTGATGTCAACCCTTGGAGAGTGATCTTGGAGATTGATGTCAACCCTTAGATATTGATGTCAACCCTTGGAGAGGTCCAGAGATGTTGTATAGTTTATTGACATTTGTATGATTGAGATTGATAATGAGTTAGTTGGATACATTTGATGTAGTCTACATTTATCCTCAAAAGTGTGGTCTTGGTACCCGAAGTTTAACGAGGAATATGGGCATGATGGACATTGTAATTGCAGGGAATACTATCATAGATGGATAATACGTGTCCTGTCATTTCTGTTGAGATGTGTAACACCACGTGATTCCTCATGGTTAGGGAGCTATGGCCTTGTAAAGTTGGAAGCCTCGAAGAGTGGTCAAGAAGCCCCTAATTGGTTACAAGTCTTAGTCAAAGGGTAAAGTGGTTTCAACAAGAAATCCCTAAAGTAATGAGAGAGGTTACTATGAAAAAGTATAAAAACACCTCAAATAGTCTCTCATAAGGACACACATACACTTACAATTGAGTATCTATCTAGTGTTTGTTATGGTTTAGTATTTGCTAGCGGGAAAAAAAAACCTATGGCTACACCAAGGTTTACAATGTAGGTAGATCAATAACCGTTTAAAAGTATCCTACTTCTCTAACTACCCCAAACATACCCCAAACTTATCTAAGAAAAGTAAAATGAGGAGGATCCGATAACTGTACCTTTACTCTGTGTCTGATGTAGATCCTCTCACGCTTGATAGCTTCATTGACTGCAAACCTCCTCCCAAAGGTTGGCCTCCATTCAAAGACAAATAAACAGAAAAATACAAGCATACATTTCATACTTAAATAAGGGTTATATGTTAGAATAAAAACATAAATCAAATGCAAACATTTGACACATCATGTTTTGGGATAGGAAAAGTACTTCTTTTATTGATAATACAATGATTACTTACAACCATCGACTAATTCTCTTTGAACCTGGTCTGGGATCCTCTTCACCAAGATCCAAGTGCACCTCCGTGTATATTTCTCCTCTCAACCTTCTTCTTGGGAAATGGATTGGTTTATGATGGAGGAAAAAAGGGAAAAATGAGGAATTTTGAGCCAATTCTCTCAACAAGGCTACAAATGCTTGGGGCAAGGAGGGGATGTGAAACATGTAGAGTTTCACTGTTCTTATTCTTAGATGTGGAATGAGACCCCAACACCTCCTTTTATATGACAAAAGGATGGTTATTCGGTTGGGTGACGGGCTATAGGTGGTGGATTAGTTGGGAAACTACCCAATAGCCCAGAATCTCAACAAATTCCTTGCAACTTTTTTTTTTTGCAATTTTTGCAAGTATACACGGGTTGTAGTGATGCAGCATGCATACGTACATGGGTTGTAGTGGTGCAACAAGTGTATGTATGTGGAAAATATTCGTTCAGTAAGCGTGCATCTTCAATAATTATTTTTTAAGAAGAGCAACGTAGTGATGGCTTGGAAAAAATAGCAAGTAAGAGGGCCAAGTTCCAGGTATGCATGTATGGAGCAATGTAGGGTTATAAAAAATGCCCCCTAATGTGTGAGGTCATAAGAGAATCTGATGGCCGAAATACATTACAAAATATTCACCAATGTATGAAGTGAGTGATCCCGGGACCAGAGTTTGGGAGGTGCCATCTGCAAAAACAACAATTGTCTCTCTGAGGTGGGCATACCCATGCTTAGGATGAAATAAATCATGGCTTCCAATCAAATACACTGAAGATCCATGTCATATAACTATATAAAGTGTATCTGCGAGAAATACACAATGGATCTACATCTCAAAATCAAAGATATACAAGTATAGTATCCATCTTCAAGAATCCAATAACGCCCGATGGTTGGAGATGAGGTCTTCAGAGATGGAGAAAAAAATTCAAGATCTTCAAAACTTGGGTAGGAGTGTAATGAGAGTGTACAAATTCACTACCCATAGGTCTTCGATGACTCGTTGGGAAAAGACAACAGGATCTCAATGATCAGGCAGAGAACTTGATTTCGAACAAGGACTTGATTGGACTTTCGGGATGGTCGGGCATGAGGGCGAGAGACAAAATGAAAAAAGTTCGACTCAGGCTGGGTGAAACTTCCCTTGGAAAAGAGCATGAAAGATGATCAAACACATGCAGCATGACATTGACATAAGTTCACGATGTAGGAGGCAACACAAACTCTCCATGTGTTTGGAAGAGTAACCAAATGGAGGAGGACACAACTCTATGTAGCGAGAAAAGCTTCCTAAGGTCATATTAGATCCAAAATATTGACGAACAAATGGAAGGATGTGCTTTGTCCAAGGGCAACTCATTGTGCTGCTAAAAAAGAATATATATTTCCCGTCCCCTCTTTTTGGGTTTTTTTTATTTTTTTGTCTTTTTCAATTTTTTAAAGAGCTTGAAAAAGAATAAAAGAATGTTATGTTACAAAGGAGGAGCGAGTGTCACAAGCATACTAGTTTCAAGTGCAAGGAACACACTAATGCTCAGAGCAAGGAGACATGTGTAGGAAAAGGATACTTAGGGGAAATTCCTCCATGGGTCAAGGTGTCAGGTTGCAGAGGCAAGGTGCTACAAGGATTGCATATAAGGCATGCTTCAAAGGTTTAGTTGAGAGCAATATGGAGCCAACATTAGGCCAAATATGTAGAGATGAAAATAATATTAGCAAGACACAATGAAACCCCCTTCAATGTGTTTTTCACGAGCCCAGATAAGGTAATCTCGGTGGTTTTTCACATTTAGAGAGTTTGAAAAAATGTAAAAGAAGACTCCACTGGGGTACCTTTTTCGAAAATAGTCTAGTCGGTTCGAAAAAGGGGTAAACTAGCACCAAAAAGATGTCTATTAAAAACCATTTTAATGAGTGTGACATAGACAAGATCACTCGACAATCTTTTCAATTTTCAAGAATCTGAAAAGAGCTTAACTATGGACTCGCAACCTTTTTCTAGATTTAGTCTCCTTAACCCGAAAAAGTATAAAATTTACCGAGGATAACTCTCTCGGGGAGACGAATCTCCCGAGGTGTACCTTTTTCCTCCCTAATCTACAAGCCAAAAAAAGGGGTAAACTTATGCCAATAGATGTTCTTCTGTACCAATTTAACAAGTGTCAAGGAACAACGTCACTCGACGATCTTTTCAATTTTAAGGAGTCTGAAAAGAGCTTAACTATGGACTCTGTATGGGTTCCTTTTTCATAAATTTAGTCCCTCGGGCTCGAAAAAGGGTTAAAATTATACCTGAGAATACTCTTCTAGCGAACCAAAGTTCCTATAGTATACCTTTGTTCGTAAAATTGACCATCTGGACTGAAAAAGGGGTAAACTACCACTGGACAGACGTGCCTTCAAGTTTTAGTTTGGCGAGCATGTAGGACAACAAGATCGCTCGACAATATTTTCATGTTTAGAGAGTCTAAAAAGGGCTTAAAGAAGACTCCAAGAGGTTACTTTTCTCAGTTAATCCAGACAAGATTGAAAAGCATAAATGTAGTCTCGTCAGATGTTGCTTTCAGATTTCAAAGCGAGCTTGAAAGACAACAAAGTATGCTCATTTTTGGGAGTCTCGAGGGTGAGGCCAAGAGTGATGATGTACCAGATGTATGAGGCTAAATCTCATAATCATGATAGGACTAACAAGGACTCCCGAGCCTAAAGTCATTAAAGATGGAAAGGACGCCAAAATGCAACAAGGATCTAACTAGGGCATCAATGTAGAGGTAGGCTCTACCACTAAATTATGACACTTCTAAAGAAGCAATGATGGTTCTATGTCAAATTTCGGTGGGATCGATCCTATGGAAAAGCGGAAAAGACAACGAGATGTAGAAAGTGGAGGTGGAATCCTAACTTATATGCAAAAATTTGGAAAAATGACTTTTACCAAAGGACCTTCAAAAAGTGACCCATCTCCCAAAAAGGTTACCAAACCAAAAGTGAAGTGCATCGTAACATCCAATAAGAAACTCAAGAACCACATTAAATGATTTTCAAGCAAAAACAAATGACAAAAGGGTTCAAAAGGTTGGCAAAAAGGGCCAAAAAAGTCTATAAATAGAAGTTGACAACTCATTTTCACCATTGCAATTTGAGAATTAACCAAAAGGTAAAAAATACCCCTTTTCTAAAAGAGTTGATTCCAGGAGCTTCAGAGGACGAAACGAACTTCCTCTTGGACCAAGTAAGTATAAACTCATCCCTCTTGCATTTCAATACTTCAATTATGCATTGTTTTTATTTTTTGAGGGGACACACCCTCTTAAAAAAGGGTGGCCCTACGTGTACGCAGGTTTTCCAAGGATAGATCGCTTATGTATGCAAGCAGAGAATAGTCTTCTAACATACATATGCAACTTTTTCCAAGACAACCAGCGTACACCCTCAAAACTATGAAAAAAAATAAAAAAGAAAGAGTTAACTCCCCCTTGAACTTGTCATGTAACAAGATATATGTCCACTGGAGGGAGAGGGAACACAAGGAGATAGATATCGTGTTCAATGAGGACCTTGCTGTTATCACCGCATTGAAACAATGTGGGTTATGGAATTTTTATCGGTGTCCATTCATGAGGGCACAACCCAGAATGTTGAATGCCTTGGTAGATTATTGGCATCCTGATGCAAAGGCATTTATTCTTGAGGGGAAGTTGTTGAATCAATGACTGAGGACATATATTTCTTGACTGGCCTCTCGAGAACAGGGGAACTAGTCAACCTGCATACATTTCCCCTTGGGCCCTTCAACATCGTCGAACTCATCGGAATGCATTGCAAGGTCGACACTGAGAAATTAGGTTCTCAGGTGCCCATCCACAAGATCACCAACCTATCACTGAAAGTGATCATTTTTCTTATTGGGCGGATCACTAGATCCGTGGACCTACACCAAGATTCCCTGGAGCACATGTATTGTGCAATGAAGTGCCTAAATTCACGAATATTTGACTGGAGTATGACCATGGTTGATTGCACGAAGAGGCAACTTACAGAGTGTCAAGGGCAGAGTAACAAGAACTTCGGGTTCGGTAACATTTTGTGCTCGTTCTTCTTTGAGAGGGTACCCAGTATGAGTCCATGAGAGACAGTACGGGGGCACGTGGCCTCCTTCCTAGTAGTGTGTAGGTGGGCATAATTGCATCCATGACAGGGGGGAGGAAAGACCATAGAGGCCTTCGATGATAAATTTTTTAACTGGTGGGCACGACAGATTCCAGTGATAGAGGACTACCCCTACGCTGGAATCAACTTCTCTAGAGATGTAGAAATGCTTGTACCTCTTGGAGAGGAGAGAGGAGAGATAGGTACATGTGTTTTTAAAGTTATTTGATTTTTTTTTTTTTTATATATATATCATTTTTTAGATGCATCAAAGTACCTGACAACTATGTATCTGTTATGTACAGATGTGGGACCTATGTGCCCGACGGACTTCTCGAGGACTAGGCGACGTCCTCGGCCAGAGGTAGTACCAGCAACAGCCGTAGGGGGACCTCTAACCGGGGAGGATGAGACGGTATTGAGATGGGTGGAGCAGAACCTCACCACGCTCACTTGTGTCGTTCCCATGGCCGATATCAAGGATCTCCCGCCATCGATGCAACCTCATGTAGTCGGGGTGCCACAGACTTGGGTCCAACTCTTTCAACATTTGGAAAATGTCGTTGTTCACTATGACAGGGCTAATAGGCCCCATGCTTAGATAGGATGGACCTCTTATGTGCTGAGGACACTCTTTTTGTATATTTTTTAAGGCATAATCCCCATGCTGTATACCAAATATATATTTTTGAGGCGTCCGCGCCCACCGATGTACTCTGAAACTTTTTGATATATATATATATATATGTGTGTGTGTGTGTGTGTGTGTGTGTGTGTGTATTTACATCTTTATGTCTTATGGATCACATTTCTTTACAAATGTATGTACATGTGTATGTGTGTGCTTATATTTATGTGTGTGCCACATGCCAATCTAATACTTGATTAGCTAGAGTATCTGTCATTTGATTTAATCTCCTAGGAACATGGATATACATAATGTAATCGAAGCAACGTTCTAAGAGACATAACCTAAGGAAGCGTTGGTGTAAAGTAGGATCATAAACGTGGTAAACCCCATTTAATTGGTACACAACCAACTGTGCATATAAGTAGACCCGGAGGTGAGAGATACCATGCGACAAAGTGTCACGAAGAAACTCTATCACTACATTGTATTAAATGACATTGTTTGTTGTGTCACCTAGACAGATACCTTCAAAAGATAGAAACTAGCCTTGAGGCGTGAAAATCACCCAAGATGTGGAAGCAAGCCTCCAAGTGTGTCGTATAGCGTCGTCCACAACCCAAAGAACACCTCTGATTCACTTGACATATGCCATAGTGAAAAAGATGACATAAATAATGACACGTCCATAAAAAAAAAAGACAAAAAGATAATTGTATAAGAACTATACATTTGTACAAGAAGTCACCCACACGACCAACCTACAAGTAATACTTCTTGAGGTAGAGCCCATTTCTAGGCTCCACCAAAGCATTTCCCTCAAAGTCAACCAGATGATAAGTGTCCTTCTTTAATACTTCCTTCACTATGAAAGGTCCGAACCACATGGGTTTGAACTTGCTTTCCCCCAAGGGATCCTTATCTTGGTCATAGACCAGGACAAGGTCACCTTCGGAGAAAATATAAGGATGAACAGACCGATCATATTGACACTTGACTTGTTGCTTGTGAGCCTCATTTGCCAAGTTTTCATCATGGCGTTGCTCATCGAGTTGCTCGAGATATAATAAGTGTTTGATCTAGATTTTATGAGAAGAATGAAATGACTACATATTATTACCAAATGCTTAACATAGAATAACATAGATACAGTAAAGTTGGTTTTCTATTCAATAAGGAAATAAGCTGAAACTGTAAAATGCTGCGGAAAACAAGCTTGTTGGAATGGTGGTGGCTTATCTCTGAGAAGAGATGTGACGACTGCGCTCATTCGCAAGAAGATCATTACAATGAGGCTATCAAGGCCTTTTTACAATAAAAAGGAGTTTCAAAAACCCTAAACATCCAAAAACCTAACCCTAGGAGATGAAGCGTCGAAATTCATGTGGACCCCGTTTGGGTAAGTCAGTACATCAACTTCCTAGGGTCATAACTTTTGCATACGATCTCCATTTTAGGCATATGATAGCCCATTGGAAAGATCTATCCGAGGACTACAACAGTTACACAAAATTTCATGATGAAGTTTTGCGATATAGATTAGGGATTAGAACATGGGTTTAAATTTGTTCATATTGGTCTTATCTAATTCGAAATAAATCCTCTTGTTAGACCAGGTCTAAACACCTCAGTTCTCAGTTGTATAATAGATTCATGTCATAATCAATTTTTAGATGCTATAATATCAGGCTTCCAAGCTCCTCTACATAATGGACCAGTCTGGTCATCAGCGTTACCCAGATTCCAAGTTTTGTTAACTGATCCATATATTTCCTCTCTCCTTCAAGGTTATGTCCAATTTTCTGGTTTTGACATGGCATAATCCTCAGAAATTGCCCAGTTACATACCACAATCTGTCTTAGGTTTGTAACTACAACAATTCCAGCCTTAAATCCAAAGCTTATCCAACGCGCAACAAAAAAAAGTGTGGCGGTTGGTCCAGGAAATGTCACACCTCTCACCTTAGGATTTGTTAAATTAACAATGCCAGATGAATGGTCAGCAGACTATCAGCCTGTGCAATCTAAAATAACACCAGCTAAAACACAACAGTTGATAATGGATAGGAATGAATTAGGAGAAAAGGTTTTGAGAATAGGAAGATCCCAAAGTCTAAGAGTTCCTGATCTTGAAAGACAGATGTCTTCCTTAAATACAAGTACTTCAGATTCATATCCTAGAAGAAGTACATCATATTCTTCTTCCACTTCTTACCGAACCTTTGTATATAAACCAGTCTCCAGTAGATCCAAATTAGATGATCATTTGTTGTTTCACCAAAAGGGTTCAGAGAACTGTTATTTCTGCCAAAAGGGCATCCCTTCTCAAGATGAGTCTTCAGGTAAACGTCTTGTGAAGCATATTCCATCTGCTTATAAAAACTTCAGAACCTACCAGTCCAAAGTCGAATACAATGGAAAACATTCTGATTGTTCTGAATGTCAAGAAGTCACAGTCCCTCTTATCAAGATGGTGAACTATACTTTGCCTAGAGGAGACAAAGACAATTCTGCCACATTACCTCAAAGAAGTCTTGGACCAGGGAATCATACTCCCTCTTTCAAAAATAACTTAGTAGAAGACCTAGAATTTATTCAATATAGAAAAGCAAATGCTAAGAAATCTCAAGATGTTGTGAGGTTACAGAATTATGCAAATTATCAATCTGTCTGTCTTGCTCAAAATATGTATGATATGGCACAAGACATCATGCAGAACAAATCACACATGAATGGTCTACATTCTAAGATTGATAATCTTGAAAAAAATCAAGAGACTCTCAAATCTCGACTTGTACGTATTTTAGAAAAATTAGATACCATTCATACTGCAATACATAGTCTGAAAGAATCTTATGATAAGGAGAAAGCCCCTTCATCTCCTATCAAATACTATGAGCTAGAAAAGAAAGATTCTTACAAATGGTTTGGAACAACTTCTACTTCTACCAAAGATCAGAAACATTTGACTCTGAATCAACTAGCTACAGAAATGGCTAATCCTATTCTTTAAAGGATAGCTCAATTTGTCTTGATAGCACAAGAAAAGCTAGACTTAGTCAAATCAAAATTATCTTCTTTAGAAGAAGAAGTTAAATCTAAACAACAAAAGACTATCCCTCAAGTCACTTTTATAAAAGGGATAGATGAAGCTGAGAGCTCAAAAGACAATGCACCTAGATCATCTGATGATGATGCAGGAGGAAATCCTTTCCAATCTGCATGGGAGAAATGGTGCAATGCTAAATATGGTTCCAGTAAAAAGGTCCCATTTGATCCAACAAATTCTTCTAAACATGCTTCTTTTAGCATAGAAAACATAGAACCAGCCCAAGTGTCTAATCTGAATTGCAGATCTCGTAATGCGATGATGATCATATTTCAGAAATGGCAGGCTTGGGCAAAAACTCAAAAGATGATATTTAGAAACAGAGTTGCCTAGAATGAGTTAGCCCTCAGACTAACTTGGGGATTCACTGGAAACCTCAGACTCCAGTGGGATAGAGTCAATGAATCTGATAAGCTAAAAATAATGAATCATGATAATCCGATAGAAGAGCTTATCAAAGCTATAGTACATGAATTCTATGGTAGTACTAAAATAGATTATGAACATTATACAAACTTGTTTACGAATCAACGACTATGTAATATTTGTCAACTACCAGAATTTTTATGTACTATGCAGGATCTTTTATACAAAGCTCCTGATCCAGACAATGTGGCATATCTAAGAAAATATATTTCTGCCATGCCTAGAAAAATTATTGATCTTGTTAGAGAAAGACTAGAAACCATGTAAATTGTTCTAGAAGAACTTTCTTTAGCAGGATTACATGAACATGTAGTCACAGCCCTACAGAAAGAATGTCTAAGAAGATAGACAAGCAAATCTGTTAAAAAACAATTAGGGTTTGACTCAAGTATCTGTGATACTTTTGCTTAAACATTCACTTTGGTTGTCAGAAACAGAGTAAAAAGAAAGACTCATGTAGGAAAGATTGTGGTTGTTTTAAATGCTCCAGGAAAAACAAATCCAGTTCTTTTAGAAAAAACTTTCCTAGAAGATTTAGTAAAAACACCCAAAGACCTAGAAAATCCTATTTTAAACACAGGCCAATACCAACTCAAGCAAGCAAAACCACTTGCTTTATCTGTAAAAATCCTAGCCACTGGGCTTCTCAGTGTCCTCTGCGTCAAAAAACCAAATTTCAAACAAAGATAATGGATCTCTTCCAAACAGGATATGATCCTGTCGAATGGGAAATGGTTTCTGAACGTTCAAATTGTGAATTTCTATCACTAACTGAGTCTGATGAATATGATACTCCCACTATTGACTACCAGTCTGATTCTGATCAATCACAAATCATTGATACTATGAATTTTGTGGACATCAAAATGATGTCAACCTTTTCTGACCTCCCCTCTCTTCTTCATCAAAGGTCTATCTTAGAACATAAACTGAATAGGTTAACCCCTAGACAGTTTCAACTTTTCAAAAGATATCAAGCTCAAACTGATCTTCTCTCTTCTCAAATTGTCCGACACCAGCAGCCAAGCGTGGTGAATATTCAGGATTATACACCAAAAGATTATGATTTCACTTCATCTAAACCTAAATGCAATAAGGTAGAGAAACATATATTTACCTCTCTGAAATAAATAAGAGAAGAAGAACAGGAAG
>SNQJ01S0009369.1:179968-199308 GCA_010110895.2 Picea sitchensis | reverse complement strand
TTTGGTGTTGGAAGTGAGGCACAACTCTTCTTGGAGGATCTCTCTTGGCATTTATGGTGTTTCTCTCATGGAAGGTTTACAACTAGGGTTTGATTATGCATTCTTCATGATATGTAAGTGAATTTTTCATGCAAAAATTCTTAGGTGAATGGTTGTAGGCTTACTTTCTTACATTTTCTATTATATTGCTATTATATTGCTAAATCTTGAAACCCTAGGTATCAAGCACACTAGTAGGTCATTGCTATATGTCCCCATGCTTGAGAAATAAATTTTAGCCATTGATAAAGGAAGATATAGCCTAGTCATTGCTACACTTATCTCCCTTTTTCTGAGTTAGCATTAAAGTATAGATTGAAGAGAGGAGACGTCCTAGGCCTAGTTAAATCTATACCTAGGGTTTCAATCTTCTAGGGTTTGAAAAGCCTTGCTCCTGCAACACTTTTCTCCCTTAGATCTGTGCTTTGAAGCTAGCCGTTTTGCCAAGTGTGTTTAGAGAAAGAGGAAGGAGCATGAGGCCTTGCTTAAGCAACACCAGAATGAGCCTCCTTCCCTTAGGGTTTTGATTCTAGGGCCCTGCCATTGCAACACCATAGAACCCTACCCTCCAGTCTTTAAATTTTAATCCTCCTGAGATCTTTTGCCCTTACTTTGACTCCATTTACCCTAAGGCACTGGTATTCTTTCCAACATTGAGCTTGTTGTGTGTAAAATCATCTTTCTTTCAAATTTTGAAACCCTAACTAACCCTAACGCCACTAACTAGGGATGACGTCATACTTGACGCAACAACCCTTCTAACTCAACAATTAATGATGATGTCATCCCTTTATTGAGCTGTTGTTGATAGAAAATACTGTTGGCTTGGTCATCTTGTGATAGATATTGATGAATTGGTGATTTTCATTGGATAATTAGCAAAACGTTGACCTCATCTTATCTATTATATTGCTTATTGAATGAAATTAGATAGTCAAGAAGTACTAACCCTTTGAATTATAACCTGCAAATATATATATATTGTGTTATTATTGTCTTGTTCCGGGCAGGTGTTCTCAACATGGACTTCACTTCTTTATTGGCTGATTAGCCGGAATATCTGATACTGGTGGTAACCTGCGAGGAGGGATAACCTTAACTTTTGACCTTTTACTCTTTACCTCTTCAAACCCCAGGTTACCGAGGACGTCTCCCCTGGGCTAACCTCCCTAAACAGAAAGAGCCCCCCATCGAGGTGAAATTGGGTGGGGAGGTTCCTGTTACGCCAGTTTGACCTTTATCCTTTAGCCTTGCAACCTAAAATACAAACTGCGCGATAACAGGGACCCCCCTAGGAAAGTGCCTGGCGCACACGACACAAAGGTCACTACTAGAGGGATCGTCAGACGCAGTTGTCGAATCTGACGTGCCCACACACACACATGCAAAGAATATAACACATACCCAACAATTCTAGATACGATATCTTTTAGAAGTAGGGAAACTAAATTTATGAAAATGGTGGAGCTTTATTGGCATAACAAAACTTTCATAGAAAAGGTGGTGGAGGAGAAGGGCATCTAGCACCAAGAAATCACGAACAAACTTGACCAACTAGACCAAAAATATGAAGCATTTATCAGTTTCATTTGGAGCTCAAAGGTAGTGACTAAGGATCAAAAGAAGACAAGGTAGGCAACTCAAGGAGAAAAAGAGTCATCCTAAGCTCCTCAAGAAGGAGCTACCCCACTAATACCCATTCTTGTGGACTTTGATTATGAAGCTATCCCACTAATACCCATTCTTGTGGACTTTGATTATGAAGTTGATGCTTAGCCATAGACACTCAAGTCCCATTATTAGTCCATGCCGAAGGCGTAAAGGGACTATAGCAATCGATAATTCGTTGACTTCATATTAATATTTCCTTTGACCATAATTTTTCGCATCATTTCTATTGTTTGAACTATAGAACTAAAAACATTATTTTTTATATAATGAAAAAAAACTTATATGTCATCATCTCATTAGAGAATAGATTTGAAGTCTTATTGCCAGCTTTGTTATTCCCAATGTTTTAATTCATGTTTTAATCCAAGATCAACATGCATATATTTTCTTATGCATTGCTCGAAGGTGGATTAATGCTAGCATTAGTTTGAATGTTTGTCTTAGCATTTTCTACTAGCTAAATTTATCCTAAGTTTCATTAATTATAAATATTATTATGTTTGTTGTACTATTGTTATTATTATTATTATTAAGTACTTAAATATGCATTGTTATTATTACATACGTAAACAAGCCTGCCACACTGCATTCTTTCTTAAATGTTTACACAACGCGAGGCCCTTGGACGGTTCTGACAACCTTAAATGTTTACCTAACAGGCCTCACAGCCTTAAATGTTTACTTAACAGGTGTGTTACAATACATTTTCCTCCGATTTTTGGATACAATCTTGTTTGCAATGAATTTGGGTAGTTCGACTTGTTCTTGCACTTTGCAGGGTTGAGATCATGTGCCCTTGTTCAAGGTTGGTTTCCTGCATCTGCAGTTGGACCTGTTGTTCTGTATCACAAGATGCAACAACTATCATCCCACAAAAATGTGAGAATGTCGTTGGCAGTAGAACATGGGCTTTTATCTGCTTCATACACTATGAAAACTATAGTTTCATAGGAAAATTGGACACTAATGGAATGTATATTTTCGGTAAGTCCAATGTCTCCAACCCTGATGCCTTTAACACGACTGTTGAAAATCTCTTAGCCAATTTGTCAGCTAAAGTAGTGTTTGGTGGCTATGGACCTGGATATGGATATAGATATGCTTCCAGAGCGATTAAAGACTCATGGTTTCGAACGATTTACGGTCTGGTCCAGTGCTTCAACGATATATATACTGCCGACTACAACACATGTCTGTCGAGAATAATCAATAGTATGTTAGCATCTTATGTTGGAATATCAGGAGGCAAGGGTTTGGTGGGAAGCTGCATAGCCATTTATGACATAAATCCTTTCTATAATTCGAGTACCCATGCGAAAGCGCCAATGATTATGCTTGCCATTACACCGCCCCCTTTGGAAATGCCAACCAAACCTGAGATCACATCGTCGAGTAATAATAGCACTCAAATCAACCAATCAAAGAAATCTTCATACAAAAGAACCATAATTTTAGGGGTTGTGGGTGACTCACTTTTCCTGTTATTTGTATGCATGTTCACAATAGGGAGAAGATTGAAAACCGCTATACATGGAAGGGGTTAGAAAGGTAATGTAAATTCACATGATAGATATGAGCTTAAATGCTGGTTAAAGTAGCCATTACTTTTTCTATAACTCTCTTAAAGAACACCTTGGTTGGAGTCTGTACAATGTCTATGTCTACTTTGACCAATTCTCTCTATTTCGGGAGGGGAAGGTCTAACACTTTGCTTCACATTAGCTGAGATGTGAACTTGGCAAAGTTTTGATTCAACCATTCAGTCAAATACATGACCTTTTACATGCATTCACAACCCTTATACGTAATATGTAATTGTTGATGCCACCACTCCCTGCACCCAAAAATAATTTTTCAGGTGATTTAAACCTAGATGTTGCATAGATTGCAATCCTGAAGTTCTTGAACATGAGCTATAATAAATTATTAGGTAGAATTCCTGACAATATAAAATTCTTAAGGTTTTTGGATTTGTCGAATAATGCATTTTCTGGAGCCATTCCTGATCAGCTGTTTGGTGGATCTCTGAACTTTTTATCATTAGCAGGCAATATGTTGTTTGGTCTCATTCCCCAATCATTGCCCACATGCATATCATTGACAGAATTGAACCTATCTACAAATCGTCTTTCTAGTTCTATATCAGGATCCATTTGGGCATTAGGCCATCCGAGAGTATTGGATTTGTCTTATAATAATTTTGTTGGGATTCTCCCTGCGTGGATTGGGAGATTGCATAGTCCGAGGAAAGTTTAATTACAGAACAATGGTTTCTCAAGACCTCTTGCTTATGACATTGGTGGTTGTTCACACCTAACAACCATGGATTTCAGTCAAAATAAGTTTGCAGGTAATCTGCCTCAATCTGTTCAAGATTTGAATTTGTTGGTGTCTCTGAAAATTCAAGAGAATAGGATGGTAGGCACTCTTCCTTCCCGAATTGGTAATTTGACTAATATAACCTTTGCTTCTTACCATCAAAACTTTATAAATTATATTTTAGAAATATAACCTTCGTACAAAAATAAGTTTTTTTATCAAAATCTTTTTTTCCAATTAAAAATATGTACAACCAAACTCCATATAAGATATTGCAAAACTTTTCTTCATACCTCTTATAAAATTTTGCCTCACTATCATTGAGTTTAATTTAAAGCATCTACACTAGTGCTAACAAATAAAACTGCTCATAAAATTTGTTTGGGTAAATGGATTATTTTTTGCCCACTGGTAAAAGTTGTTTGGGTAAATAGATTATTTTTTACCATTCTCAAAAAAACATAAAGTTAGTAAAAGTTGTTTGGGTAAATAGATTATTTTTTATCATTCTCAAAAAACATAAAATTAAAATTACATTTTAGTAGTAAGTTTGAGATTATTTTGAAGAATGTAGATAAACAAAATTGACTCAAAATAATATGTTATATTTGGGTGACTAAGAACTCTTTATTCATGGCGTAGAACACCCATAACAATTTGTTGGATCATACAAAAGACGTCTCGATTAATGAGATTAAATGTGAGTATGTTAAAAATTATATAATTAAAAAAATTAAATAGCATAACATCATATGTTATGCTTCTTTCAATAAACTTGTATTCATAGGTTGTAAAAGAAGTATCTTTTATTATATTGTTTTCCATTAACTTTTATTCATAGGTTGTAAAAGAAGTATCTTTTATTATTGTTTTCCATTAAAAGAATGATGTTGATAATGAAATTATATATAAGATAATGCAAATTTTGTTGAAAGTTTTTATATAATTTGTTTTCATTATCATTTAATTGTATTTAAATCTTTCACACTACAAATATTTTTTGATAATTTTTTTATTCATATCATATAAAAATGGTAAAACATGTTTCATTGTGGAAACTACGACATTAAGTTTTAGAAACTTTTGGTGCTAATTATATAAAATCATGCTAATTATATAAAATCTTATATATGTTTGCTAGCATCTTAAAACATAGCATAAAAATCATAAAAGAAGATAAATAGTTCTAAAGTAAACATTAAACAATATATGGCAAGTAATAGAAAGTTGATTGTATGTCCAACAATGGACTCTCTCGAGCCATTCCCGGATCTCTAATCGGATGCAACAATATGTCTTCTATAGATCTAAGTAACAATGTTTTCTCGGGAAGCATTCCTAAGGAGTTGTTTCAGTTGGGTTTAGAGAAGGTGGACTTATCTTCAAACAATCTCACAGGGCATATACCCTCTAGTTCATATCATCTGTATGAGTTCCCATAGGAATTGGATTTATCAAATAACATGTTGGACAGAGGAATACCCATTCAGATGTCACTGTGCTTCAATTTGAGGTACTTGAATTTGTCTAGGAATATTCTTCAGGCAGGGATTCCTCCGGAGTTTGGTGATTTTAGGTTTATGGAAGCATTGGATCTCAGCTATAACAAAATATATGGGACTATCTCGGGAGATTTGTGCAATCTCGATGGCCTCAAGGTTCTTAAACTCTATGGAAATTTACTTGGTGGGCAAATTCCTGCAGAGATTGGAAACTGATCTTCTCTGTACTTCTTGTAAGTTCTCTGTTGCCTCCTTTTGCAACTACGCACATTAGGAATCTATCCATTTTTTTTGGTTGTCTGACTAGATACTATGATGAAACTACATGTATGTCATGTCATGCTATAAGGTATAATGTGGCTCTAAAGCTTTGTCAATCCAAAAGCAAACTGCAGGGTCAAAATCCCCACATTCCCTCCGGTACTAACACTGTTTGATGAATCTCAAAATAATTAGGTAGGAAGCATAATTCAAGATTATACCCGAACATAAAAAAATATCAACAATTTGCAGTGTATGAAGATGCCTATGATGCCAACCAAGTGCAAGATTATATGAATAGAGATTTTGTCAACCAAGGCTTGTTATTTGATGTGGATTTTTCTGCCCCGTGGAGACTGGAAACTGCCAGTGGCATGTAATCATTGCAAGCGTTCTTTATTTAGGATATTACTAATCTACTCAAGAGATGTTATTCTACAAGTCAGTAGTAATTTAATGCCGAAAACCAACACTGTTTTTATTCTTAACATCTTATGAAATGTTTTCACTCCCAATGAAGATATGGAATTCATAAACTTTGCATTTGCCAAAGGATTGGTAAAATTGTTCACTCTTTGTCCGTTGGTGGAACAACACTGTACAACTCAATCACTTCATCAAGGAACATTTCATTTTAACATGATCAACCCTTAATAATATAAAATAACCTTTTTTATTTTTATAACTCAATTACTTTTTAAGGCTTCTTCAAAATTTATAATATAAGCGCCTGTCAATTTGTATATCGCGGAACTCCGGGTGTTGTTTGGAGGACACGGAACAATAGAAGCGCAATTTTGAGCTCGCTAGCCCGGGAACCGGCGATCCAAAAAGTGGCTAACTATGGAATGAGGAAGCCGTCAGTCGAACTCGTGATACAAAAGCATGACTATAAATGTGAACCTGTGAGTCCGCCAACCCGTGCACCTAGACATTTTCAGAAAAAAAACGAATAATAATAAACACAAATATGCGATTGATATTTTTTTTTTTATATAATCGATTAAATACTCCCACCTAACATTAGTTTTATATTGTGGAATGATTAATTGAAAACATTTTTTAGAGTAATGAATCTTTCACATGATGTATTGATAATATTATATTTTAATGTAATATATTAAATTAGGTTTTAGTCATTATACTAAAAGTTACAAAATCTTTAGTCCAACTTTTTTTGACATTGTGTTGATTAAATTTGAGAGTAAAACCAATAACAAAATGCCTATCCTTTTCGAAGTTGAAGTTGAATATTTTACGTTTATAATTGAGATATTTAATTATGGTTTTAAATTTTTAAGTTTCAATATGGAGAATAAGGTAAAGAGTCTTGATTCTATAAAACATTTTTAGGTTGTTTCAATTTAATCAAATTTTCATTAAAAATATTATAACTAAACTTTGATAACTAGATATAATTACTATAATAACTCTTACAAGATAATAATTCCTTGGCAAGATTTATCAGGCGAATCTTATGAAATGTTTTCACTCCCAATGAAGATATGGAATTCAAAAACTTTGCATTTGCCACAGGATTGGTAAAACTGTCCGCTCTTTTTCCATTGGTGGAACAACACTGTACAACTCAATCACTTCATCAAGGAACATTTCATTTTAACATGATGAACCCTTAATAATATAAAATAATATATTTTTTATTTTTATAACTAAATTAATTTTTAAGGCTTCTTCAAAATTTATAATATAAGCGTAATCTTGAGCCCACCAACCCAGGAGTCCGCCTGTCAATTTGTATACCGCGGAACTCTGGGTGTTGTTTGGAGGACATAGAACAATAGAAGCGCAATTTTGAGCCTGCCAACCCGGGAACATGCGATCCAAAAAGTGGCTAAGTGTGGAATGAGGAAGTCGTCAGTCGAACTCGTGATACAGAAGGATGACTTTAAATTTGAACCCGTGAGTCCGCCAACCCGCACACCTAAACATTTTCAAAAAAACGAATAATAATAAACACAAATATGTGATTGATATAATTTTTTATATAATCGATTAGATACTCCCACCTAACATTAGTTTTATATTGTTGAATGATTAATTGAAAACATTTTTTAGAGTAATGAATCTTTCACATGATGTATTGGTAATATTATATTTTAATGTAATATATTAAATTAGGTTTTAGTCATTATACTAAAAGTTACAAAATCTCCAGTCCAACTTTTTTTGACATTGTATTGATTAAATTTGAGAGTAAAACCAATAACAAAATGCCTATCCTTTTCGAAGTTGAAGTTGAATATTTTATGTTTATAATTGAGATATTTAATTATGGTTTTAGATTTTTAAGTTTCAATATGAAGAATAAGGTAAAGAGTCTTGATTCTATAAAACATTTTTAGGTTGTTTCAATTTAATCAAATTTTCATTAAAAATATTATAAGTAAAATTTGATAACTAGATATAATTACTATAATAACTCTTACAAGATAATAATTCGCTGGCAACATTTATCAGGTGAATCTTATGAAATGTTTTCACTCCCAGTGAAGATATGGAATTCAAAAACTTTGCATTTACCAAAGGATTGGTAAACATGTCTGCTCTTTGTCCGTTGGTGGAACAACATTGTACAACTCAATCACTTCATCAAGGAACATTTCATTTTAACATGATCAACCCTTAATAA
Source organism: Picea sitchensis (assembly GCA_010110895.2). Classification (NCBI taxonomy): domain Eukaryota; kingdom Viridiplantae; phylum Streptophyta; class Pinopsida; order Pinales; family Pinaceae; genus Picea; species Picea sitchensis. The sequence goes on along the minus strand of SNQJ01S0009369.1, from coordinate 190,866 downwards.
TATAAAATAACCTTTTTTTATTTTATAACTAAATTACTTTTTAAGGCTTCTTTAAAATTTATAATATAAGCGCAATCTTGAGCCTGCCATCCCGAGAGTCCGCCTGTCAATTTGTCTATTGCGAAACTCTGGGTGTTGTTTGGAGGACACAGAACAATAGAAGCACAATTTTGAGCCTGCCAGCCCGAGAACCCGCGATCCAAATAGTGGCTAAGTATGGAATGAGGAAGTCGTCGGTCAGACTCGTGATACAGAATGACTATACCTGCACACCTAGACATTTTCAGAAAAAAACGAATAATAATAAACACAAAGATACAAAATATAATAATAAAAAACACATTTATTATCGCATTCCAAGTTGATTAGATATCAACTCATAAAATAGAATGAAGTTTATATCGATCATACGTTTAAAAAAAAATTGATTTAACATCCTTTAATAATTTTATGTAATTAAATTGTACAATATTAATATTTAATATTTGGAAATAATGTTTTTAGATAATGTTAGATAGTTGATAGGGATAATCATTCGTCAACAATATCTCTCATCAATAATTAATAGTTGAATAACTAATTTATTAAAGGATAAAGATAAACGAAGACAATTATCGAGTGTATCCCACCATCCAATCTTACACCCTCCCTCATATTTTCAAAATAAAAAACACCTATCACTATAATTTAATATATCACACATTTTAAATTCAATTAATATATTACTAATACAAACATGCAAAATATAATAATAATAAATACAACTTTTTTATCCCATTCAAAATTTATTAGATATCACCCAAAAATACAACCAAGTTTATATAGATGAGAAAGTTTATTAGACATCAATAAAAAGTTAGAATCAAAAGTACAGAATAATTTTTTTTTAAACTTAAAATTAACTATTCTTATTTTCAAATTTTGTTAATTTTATTTGAAATTTAAATTAAAAAAATAAATTATTCAAAATAAATTTAGATTTTTAATCAGAGTGTATTTACCATAAACTTAAAAAAATTAGTTAAAATTTTTAAAATTCAATTAAGAAAAATATTAAAAAAACACAATTATATTAAATTTTTTATTCTTATAAAGATAAATTTTATAATAATGAAATTATTAATAAATAAAAGTATTATAATTTTTTTATTCATTTTAATTTGAATAATTAAAATTATTTTAAAAAAAATACATGTTTAAAATTAAAATAAATATCTAGATTTTATTAAAATATCTATGAAAGATAATGGTTATATGGAAGTTTGAGACCATAAAGTTTAAATTTCGTTAAAGTTTATTAAAATATGTAAGTGAATGGTTATATGGAAGCTTGAGATAGTAATTCATAAGTTAAATTTTAAGAAAATAAAGTAAGAATTACGATAATTAAAGTTAACAGTATCATGAACATTTCATTTTAACATGATCAAACCTTAATAATATAAAATAACCTTTTATTTTTTATTTTTATAACTAAATTACTTTTTAAGGCTTCTTAAAAAATTATAATATAAGCGCAATCTTGAGCCCGCTAGCCTAGGAGTCCACCTGTCAATTTGTATATCGCGGAACTTCGGGTGTTGTTTGGAGGACACAGAACAATAGAAGCGCAATTTTGAGCCCGCCAATCTGAGAACCCGCGATCCAAAAAGTGGCTAAGTATGGAATGAGGAAGTCGTCGGTCGGAGTCCTGATACAAAAGCATGACTATCAATGCCAACCCACCCACCTAGACATTTTCGAAAAAACGAATAATAATAAACACAAAGATACAAAATATAATAATACTAAAGACAATTATTATCCCATTCCAATTTTATTAAATATCACCTCATAAAAGAGAACAAAGTTTATATCGATCATACATTTAAAAAAAATGGATTTAACATCCTTTAATAATTTTATGTAATTAAACTGTACAATATTAATAATTTTTTTTCCACAAAAAATTTCACTTTATATTATATCATAATACAAATTGTTCTTTTACATATGACCAATAACAAAAAAACCCCGATAACATCCAAGAGGGGCCCCAAAAGCCTAGATGATTACCCTCCCCTTACAACAAGTCCACCAAGCCCAACCAGAGATGGAAATTCAAGACATAGCTAGTGAAAGCTTTCACATATACCCAAAAAGGAGCCTATAAAAAAAAACATAGCACAAAAAAAAACCTCCATCAATGCTCCAGAGAAAACCGCTGCATAGTAGGAGTAAAGACAGAGGTCGATACAACAAATGGTAAAAAACTTTCTGCCCTGAAACATGCCGCGGATTCCGAAAGCTCCACCTCCCGCAGAGCGCCTCCACACCGCAAGCCCTTAGAGAAGCGCCCCTCCGCCATCATCGTCGGACCCAGCAATCACCGCGTCGCTCCCCAAGATTGCATGCCCTGGATGCTCCCGCCCTCGCCCACGCGTTCCCAACCTCACACCCTCCCCCTCACCCGCAAGCACGCTCTCCCTGGAAGTATCCCACGTCTACTCCGCGCTCGCCCATCTCCAAGGGAAAACAGGGATGCGACTAGCAAACCCTAGCCGCAGAGCCCCCAGACGAGCCCGCGTATTAGTCCTTAGAGCCCCCAAAATTTTCACCAGCTAGCAAACCCTCCTAGAGAGAAGAGCTTAATATTAATAATTTAATATTTGGAAATAATGTTTTTAGATAATGTTAGATAGTTGATAGGGATCACCATCCGTCAATAGTATCTCTCCTCACTAATTAATAGTTGAATAACTAATTTATTAAACGAAGGCAATTATTGGGTGTATCCCACCATCCAATATTACACTCTCCCTCATATTTTCAAAATAAAAAACACCTATCACTATAATTTAATATATCACACCTTTTAAATTCAATTAATATATTACTAATACAAACATGCAAAATATAATAATAATAAATACAATTTTTTTATCCCATTCAAAGTTTATTAGATATCACCCAAAAAATACAAGCAGGTTTATATAGATGAGAAAGTTTATTAGACATTAATTTGTATATGGGGGAACTCTGGGTGTTGTTTGGAGGACACAGAACAATAGAAGTTCAATTTTGAGTTCGCCAGCCCGGGAAGCCAGGATCCAAAAAGTGACTAAGTATGGAAAGAGGAAGTCGTTGGTGTGATACATAAGCATGACTATAAATGTGAACCCGTGAGTTCGCCAACCAATGCACCTAGACATTTTCGGAAAAAAAAAATGAATAACAATAAACACAAAGATACAAAATATAATAATAAGAAACACAATTATTATCCCATTCCAAGTTCATTAGATATCATCTCATAAAAGAGAACGAAGTTTATATCAATCATACATTTAAAAAAAATGAATTTAACATCCTTTAATAATTTTATGTAATTAAATTGTACAATATTAATATTTAATATTAATAATTTAATATTTGGAAATAATGTTTTAGATTAATGTTAGATAGTTGATAGGGATCACCATCCATCAACAATATCTCTCCTCACTAATTAATAGTTGAATAACTAATTTATTAAAGGATAAATATTAAACGAAGACAATTATTGGGTGTATCCCACCATCCAATCTTACACCCTCCTTCATATTTTCAAAATAAAAAACACCTTTCACTATAATTTAATATATCACACATTTTAAATTCAATTAATATATTACTAATACAAACATGCAAAATATAATAATAATAAATACAATTTTTTTTATCCCATTCAAAGTTTATTAGATATCAGAAATATATGCGTTGAGCTGAGCTCTGGCTCGCGCTCGAGGTCATCACAACGTGAAGAGACAGGTGACCTTCAACCATGGACGTTGGCGGGGGCGCCGCTTCTCCACCCCCCTTGCCAGAACTCGAAGCATTTAGGAAACTGGTTGCAGGAGCCTCCGAAAGACCGTTGTCCGCAACACAACATAATTTTGTCAAGAAGCTAGACAACATCCCAACCGTGGTACTGCCAATAGAGGAAACGAGCAGATCGACAGTCAATCTCGCAGATAGAGGTCTCATCGGGCAGTTTACCGGGCTCTGGCCCTCTCCCAAATCCGTCGAAGCCTGGGTGTAGAGGAACTGGACGTCGCTCATCTCAGAAGGAATCAAGAGCCACTTCCTAGGGAAAGGATACTTTGTATTTGTGTTCAAAAGCTCTGAGGACAAAAATCTCATATTCAGAAACGTGCCATATTTCATGGGGCCCCAGGGATTATATTTGAACAAATGGACCCTTGACTTCGATCCAACCCAGGATGTGCCATCTTCCGTTCCAGTTTGGGTCCGCCTACCTCATCTCCCTTTACATTGCTAGAATAAAAAATCATTACATGCAATCGACAATAATCTTGGAAGGTACATAGACTAAGCAGTGCGAAAAGAGCACTACTAATGTGCCCGGATCTGTGTGGAGGTTGATCTGGAAGTAGGGTTACCAGAGGCAATCAAACTAACTGCTGCAGATTGGACGCATGTACAGGAGCTAGACTATGAGCAATTACCCTTCAAATGCTGGCATTGCCACGACTACGGTCATTTCGCAAGACATTGCAAAAAAAAGAACGCAGAAGAGAGGGAGAATGCGAAAGTAGATCAATGGACCATAGTGCAAAAAACAGGGACAACAAAACCTAGAAGCAGAGGAACAACAAAGGACAGCAACCCCGGGCCATCGGGGCAAGAGCAAAAATACGGGATCTCCAATTTCATGTCGAAATCAGGACCGCAAAATGCAGAGTTCAGCAAGGCCATAGAAGACTCAGAAGCAAACTTGGATAGCTGCGAACAATTAAAACCCTCCCCAAACGGGAAAGGCATAGAGGAACAAGGGAAAACGGCCAGAACCCTGGAACTAGCCCTCTCCCCCTCATACGCTGACATAGCCAGAAAGAAAGTATTAGATTCACCAAGTTCCTCGAAGGATGAGATCCTAGAAAGGCCAACCAAAAGAGCAGGAAGAAAGTCCCACACAGAAGCAAAGGAGGAAGAAGCAGAAAGACAAAAGACCCAAGGAAGTCAACCTACTATAGAAATGTCAATTGGTAGAAATACAAGGGCAAGGCCCCCAAAAGGAAGAGGCCCAACCACCCCCAATAGTAAGTAATGAGAATCGTCTCTTGGAACTGCAGAGGTTTGGGGAATCCGTTGAAAATTGAAGCGGTCAAGGATCTAATGAAAGCGGAACCAACAGACATTCTCATGCTCCAAGAGACAAAAATCGAAGGGGAAGCCCTTCTAGAGATCAACAAAAAGAAATGGCAGAAGAACATAGGAAAAACAATAAGCGTAAGGGGCACCTCTGGAGGAATAACAACCCTGTGGAAGGAAGATTAGTTCAGGCTCGTCAATTCCTACAATACCCAACATTGGAGTTTCACAGAACTGAAACACAAAGCAAGTAAGTTAACCTTCGCATTATTCAATTTATATGTACCGATATTGTATTATGAAAAGAAAGACTGCTGGAAAACTTTAAATGAGTTCCTAGAGCTGAACTCCCCAAACAATATAATCATTGCTGGAGACCTTAACCTAGTGATGAATGAAAAAGAAAAGAGAGGAGGTAGGAACAACAAGGACAAAATGATCTATGTAGTCGAGGACATGATACAACAATGGGACCTAATGAATTTTAAACCGAGAAAAGGGCTTTATACCTGGACCAATAATAGGACAGGGGAAGATCACATATCCGCCAGATTGGACAAGTTCTTGGTCCAAAGCACTATGTTGTCGGAAAGGAATCTTATCTCCACAACCATTCTCCCTAAGCTTACATCAGACCATAAACCTATCCTGCTTTTACTAGAGGAGGAAGAGAAATTGGGGCCAATCCCCTTTAGATTCAGTCCACTATGGAAAGAAAAGAGCATATTTGTAGAGACGGTCCGCTTGGCATGGTCCACCTCAGTCACAGGCTCTCCCAACTATGTATGGGAACAAAAATTAAAAATGACAAAAAAGGCCCTCAAGGAATGGAGCAAACTTCCAACAAACTCTCCCAATACCCAAAGAAAGGAGTCAGTGCAACAACTGGAAAATATGCAGAGAGAAATGGAGACAATAGATATAACTAAAATAGAATTGGAAAAGGAGCAAGCAACCCAATGCAATACATTCCGCTCCTTCAGAAATGAAGAAGAATATTGGAGATTAAAGTCCCGTAGTCTATGGTTGAATGCTGGAGATAGAAATACATCATACTTCCACCGACAATGTAGAGCTTGAATCTCCAGGAATCATATCACAAAGATCACAACTAATGACAGGAGGCTCTGCAAAGGAACATATCAAATAAAAGCTGCTGCCACCTTACACTTCCACCAACTTTTCAGCAAAGAGAACGATGACAGTGAAGAAGGTAATAAAGAATTTCTCAAGAACATTCCAGCACTTGTCACTAAAGAGGACAACACAGCCTTATTGAAGCCAACCAATGAAGAAGAAATTAGCAAAATCATCTGGTCCATGGACCCTGACAAAGCCCTAGGGCCAGATGGGTTCACCATTCATTTTTACAGGATATGCTGGGATATCATCAAACCAGATCTTACAAGAATGATGAAAGGATTCCCACAGAAAGCAAAATTGGGTGGCAGCACCAACTCAACCTTCCTTGCGTTAATCCCAAAAGAAACAAATCCCGTCTCCTTTTATAGGTTCAAGTCTATCTCCCTTTGTAACGCCTCTTACAAGATAATTGCAAAGCTCCTTGCAAATAGAATAAAGCCTTTGCTGGGAAAACTCATCTCAGACTCGCAAGGAGGCTTTGTCAAAGGGAGACACATTTTGGACAATGTAATCCAAGTCCAAGAAGCCATGCATTCTAGTAACCTCAGAAAAGAGAAAGGCATGCTGATCAAATTAGACATGGCCAACACCTTCGATAGAGTAAAGTTGCCCTTCCTTTATCAATGTCTCCTCTCCTTCGAATTTGAGCAAGAGTTCGTCAATTTGATTAAAGCTTGCACCAATAGCCCTTGGATAGCCCCTTTGGTTAACGGGAGGCCAACTGACTTTTTCAAAACCTCGAGAGGGTTGAGGCAGGGTTTCCCCCTCTCTCCATCTCTATACATCTTAATGGTAGACTCACTCAGCAGAAAACTGGAGCAAGACAAGATAGCAGGAGATGCGCCAGGATTGAGAATAACGAAGGATCTTAAACCTCTTAATCACACTCTGTTCGCGGACGATTCCCTCATGCTGGGAGGAGCTTCAAACATAATAGCCTCTGTTTTTAAGGACACCCTTCAAGATTATTGCAAAGTATCTGGAGCACTGATAAGTGAAAGGAAAAGCATTGTCTACAGTTGGAATGCAGAAGAGGAAGAAACTCAGAAAATAGCTCGCAATCTGGGGTTCAACAGACATTCAAAATGGGATAAGATCAACTATGTCGGGCTGCCATTAACATTGGGCACAAATAAAGTCAATCTGTGGGAAGGAGTGATAACCAAAATCAAGGGCAAAATCGCTGCATGGGGAGGTCAATGGCTAACTCATGGAGGCAAACTAATCCTGATAAAATCTGTTCTCTCCTCACTACCAATCTACCAAGCGTCCTATCTCATGGCACCAAAATCGATTTTAGGACAAATCAATAAAATCATGAGAGACTTTTTGTGGCATGGTGGAAAAGGGAATCAACGAAAGTTTCATCTGGTCAAATGGGGGATAACAAAACATAATCTGAGAGAAGGCGACCTTCAAATTCGAGATCCAGACCTCACCAACATAGCATTGGGCTGTAAGTTATTATGGAAACTTCACAACAAAACCAATCACCCTGTTAGCAAAATGCTCAGGCACAAATATATACCGTATGCAAAAATCCAAAATTTGAAGGACGCCAGTAGCAGGAGGAGTACGCTGCTATGGCAGCTCTGTATCAAAGGAATCCAGTTCTTCACGCAACATCTGTATCGCATCCCAGGAAATGGCAAGCGGGTAAAATTGTGGGAAGATCGGATAGTGGGGAAATCGCCCTTAGCATTAAACGCCAGCCTGTCCGAAATCCGTGAGTTCCTAGAACACAGAGGAATGAAGAGCATCTATGACATTTCAAAATGGGACGACGATGGGTTCTGGACAGACTGGAACCTCAACATTGTACCAGATCACCTCCTTCAGCAAACAACAACGCTCATAGAGGAGCTACGCGATGCAACTCCGGTGCACAAGTCATAAGCTAACAAATGGGGTTGGGGTCCTTTAGGCGCATACTCCTCAGCCAAAGGCTACGAATTGCTACAACCACAACGAGACAAAACCCTCCCTGGAAGATTTTAGATGGAGGTATGGGATACAACGACGCTACCCAAAGTAAACTTCTTCTTCTGGACGCTAATGCATAAAAAAATCCTGACTGGCGAGAATTTAATAAAAAGAAATATCGGTGGTCCGCACAGATGCACTTTATGTAAAGAAGCTACAGAAACCATGGATCACCTTTTTATAGACTGTCCGTTTGGAAATAAAGTCTGGACTCTCACACTCCATGGTCTCACGATCGCTGCCCCCACTAAAATATCAGTAGTAGAATTCTTTTCCACTTGGAAGGATCGTTATCCTTTGCTCTCCTTCAATTCCTTATGGGCCAAAGTCTGGATCACCATTCCCAAACTCGTGTGCTGGAAGCTCTGGCTTGCCAAAAAACGAGCAAACTTTCAACAACACAACCTGGACTCCCAACATGGTAGCAGCAAAAGAAAAAGGCCTTCTCCTAGAAACATTGAACTCTCAAAACCCCAAAGGCGACTCTTCGTTGCAGCAGGAGGAAAAGATTTGGCTCGGTACCTTTGTGTTTACTCAACGGATCCATAGCACTGGAAAACCCCATCCCAACCCTAAGTGGAGGCTAAGAGACAAGGATGAAACATTCCAGAGCTGGTGGTGGAAGCAAGGAATAACTACATCCTTCTTTGATGGAGCCTCCAAGGGAAATCCTGGGATAGCAGGAGCTCGAGGACTTATTTACTCTTTTGTCAGGAGAACTAAAGAAACCTTCAGCTGGGGATTAGGATAGCGAACCAACAACCAAGCATAAATTCTGAGTTTGATAAAAGTCTGCCAAATAGCCAAAGAAAGAGGACACTAGGAGTTGCAAGCATTTGGCGATTCTGAAATCCTGATCAAAATGATACATTCGAAAGGTCAGTTCAACGACGTTGGCTTAAATAAGAACCTGCAAAGGTTGCGATACATCCTACAAGATTTCACCTCCTTCAAATGTTATCATATCCTCAGAGATTCAAACAAAGAAGCAGACAAACTTGCCAATAAAGGTTGTCTCTTGGCCCAAGGAGATCTCAGCATAAATGATGAAGATCCAGTAAAAAGTTGTATCCCTTGATTAAGATAACAACTGGATTTAAGAAAAGATGGAAGTCTTGTTCTGAAGGTGTAAGGCTGCGGCCAGTTGCTGTTCCCAATTAATAAAAATTTCATACCCGCTTTAGTTAAAAAAAAAGTTTATTAGATATCACCCCAAAAGAATACAAAAGTTTATATAGATGAGAAAGTTTATTAGACATCAATAAAAAGTTGTAATCAAAAGTAAACAGTCAAGTTTTTTTAAAACTTAAAATTAACTATTCTTATTTTCAAATTTTGTTAATTTTATTTGAAATTTAAATTAAAAAATAAATATTCAAAATAAATTTTGATTTTTTTTTTGTAAGTAAGTAAGATATATTAAGTGCCTCTCATTGGTAGAGTAACAAAGCAAAATACATGAAACTCAGACTGAAGAAGAAAGGACTGCCCCAACAGAGGGGAAACCAGTCCACCATCCCAGAGTTATCAAACTGTTCAGTACTTCTATTGTCTATTGGAAACATAATATTTATTCCTAAATACTCCGCTAAAACTAGAAGGAAATTGACAGACCAACACCTAACACCCTGCAAATTAACTGACAAGCTAGACATACGGTGAGTAATTGGGCCACTTGGGCTGGATGTCTTCTGTCCAGAGTTCCTCCACGATGTAAGTGCTCTGGTCATTCCAACACTTGTCACCGTCCCCGTCGGTCGCTGTGGCATTAACTTTACTTCCCGAGGCTGCGCCTGTATCTTTATCCTTCTTCGCATCCGCAGCTTCTTCCTTTGCCGGATTCGGTTCCTGCATTGAATAATCCTCATTCTGTCCGGGGGCCAGGGAGTCCTGTAGGGAGGTGAGGGTCCTCAGGAAGAGGTCGACCTTGACATCGGTGTCCTGGAGACGGAAGTTAAGGTCATCCATTCCCTGGCGAAAACCAAATACTAGATCATAAAGTGCCGCTAGACTATCCCAGAGCTGCACAGAATTGAAGGAGTCGCGGGGGAGCAGCCCAGCCCCTCGAGAGGTCTGGGGGGGATTGGGCTCAGGGTCACCAGTTTGGCGAGGGTCGCAAGGTTGGCGAGGGGGGGGACTGATAGTTCGGGGTACTAGCGCCCACGACATGGATTGCGCATGCACTGTTTGACGAGAGGTAAGAGAGAGGTGGCTAGACTGACTGCGAGAGGAAGAGCTTAAAGAGGACGAGTCCGAGCGTGATAAGGATGGACGCCGAGGCTTCCAGGTCGAGCCTCGCCTTGGCTTTCCTCGTAATCGCTTCATGGTCCAATGGGAATTGTGGGCGGAGATGACACGATGGAGACTATGGGAGCAGATACAGGCGGAAGAGACAAAGCCGAGGTTAAGCCAGGGCTGCTGCAGAGCTCGCTCTGCTAGCGACTGATTGCAACAAATAAGCCACATAGTAACCCACTACATACTATGAAACCAGATCGGAGGAGCAACTGCGATAATGGCCGCATTAAAGCCATCCATAATGATATTACGGAGCAATTAAACTCCTGGGGGAGGCACAAGCAGTTCACGTGCCCCCACGTCCGATATCCCGTCACCCGCCACCATTGACTGCCGCGTAG
>SNQJ01S0009369.1:158707-174041 GCA_010110895.2 Picea sitchensis | reverse complement strand
ATAATCTAAAAACATTATTTTCAAGTACTAAATTATTAATATTAAATATCGATATTCTACAATTTAATTAAACAAAGTTATCAAATGAGTCGTAAGCTTCGTGTCTGGGTCCAATTGTAGATCGTCAAAGTTTTGGGCGCAAGATGTATACCGGGCACACGGGGCTTGAGAGTTGGATGGCGCCCACAAAGGAACCCGCAGCCATAAAATTCACGAACTACGAAAACGAATGGCGGTAGGTTGAACTCGTGATGTAGAGATATAGATGGACATGAAATCTAGCACTCCACCATCTGGGAACCCATGAGCATAGACATGGATTACCCAAGTTTTGGATGCAAGATTTACACTCGGAACACGAGGAATAAGAGTTTGATAACGCATAGTGGGGAACCCGTGGGCATAAAATTGGCTAAGGAAAACAAAGTGGTCGGTCATACTCCTACTGCATATTTCATAATTCATGTGCAACACCAACTGTGTCGTGACTAGACTACTCTGTGTACAAAGCAGGGGAAAAAATATGTACCTTTATAAAGTATGGGCATCAGATTTTATAGAGCATGTACGGATATCGCATTCCAAACTTGGCCACTTTGTGGATCGCGGGTTCTCGGGCTAAAAAATAGGCCTCTATTGTTCCGTGTCGTACAAATAGTACTCAGAGTTCCGCAATATACAAATTGACAGGCGGACTTGCGGTTTGGCTGAGATTTTATAGAGCATGTACACTTTTTGGATCACGGGTTCTCGGGCTGGCGGGCTAAAAAAACAGGCCTCTATTGTTCCATGCGTTACAAATAGCACCCATAATTCCGGGATATACAAATTTACAAGCGGACTTGTGTGCTAGTTGGCTCAACATTGTACTTCTATTGAGTTATGCGATATATAAATTCACAGACGGACTCCAGCGCTGGCGGGCTCCGAGAAAGGAGCAATACATACTAAATATGTACTTTTATAAACTATGGACATGACATTTTATAGAGTATGTACAAATCCCTTATTCCATACTTAGCCACTATTTTGGATCGCGGACTTGTGGGTTGGCTAAGCCAACATTGCACTTCTATTGTCATGTGTCCTCCAAACAACATTCGGAGTTCCGCGATATACAAATCCACAGATGGAATTGAATATGTATTACACATTACATGTAATATGTATCGCGGGTTATCGGGCTAGCGGGCTCAAAATTGACAGACGGACTCCACGAGTGGCGGGCTCAAAATTGAATATGTATTAGACATTGCATATAATATGTAATACATATTACATGTAATATGTACAATATGAAATGGGCAAGCAGACAGTCGAGTTGGCAATATAAAAGTAACTGGAAATCTGAACATGTGTATCTGTCAGTTCTGGACCTAGAAATTTTCTGAGGAACGAGTAATCCATAGTAAATATGTACTTTTATAAAGTATGGATATCAGATTTTATAGAGCATGCAGGGATCCCTCATTCCATACTTAGCCAGTTTTTGGATTGCGGGTTCTCGGCTTGGCAGGCTGAAAATTGGGTCTTTATTGTTCCATGTCCTACAAATAGTACCCAGAGTTCCGCGATATACAAATTGATAGACGGACATCGGATTGGCTCGCTCAACATTGCACTTATATTATATGTACTTTTATAAACTAGGGACATGACATTTTATAGAGTATGTACAGATCCCTTATTCCATACTTTGCCACTTTTTTGGATCGCGGACTTGCGGGTTGGTTGACTCAACATTGCACTTATATTGTCTCGTGTCTTCCAAATAGCATTCAGAGTTCCGCGATATACAAATCCACAGATGGAATTGAATATGTATTGCACATTACATGTAATATGTATCGCAGGTTATCGGGTTGGCGGGCTCTAAATTGGCAGACGGACTCCACGAGTGGTGCGCTCAAAATTGAATATGTATTAGACATTACATGTAATATGTAATACATATTACATGTAATATGTACAATATGAAACGGGAAAGCAGACGGTCGGGCTAGCAATATAAAAGTAATTGGAAATCTGAACATGTGTATCCGCCAGTTTCAGACCTAGAAATTTTCTGAGGAACGAGTAATCCATAGTAAATATGTACTTTTAAAAAGTATGGATATCAGATTTTATAGAGTGTGCATAGATCCCTCATTCCATACTTAGACACTTTTTGGATTGAGGGTTCTCGGCCTAGCGGGCTGAAAATTGGGTCTCTATTGTTCTGTGTCCTACAAATAGCACCCAGAGTTCCACGATATACAAATTGACAAGCGGACATCAGGCTGGCTCACTCAACATTGCACTTCTATTGTTCTGTGTCCTCCATGCAACATTGGGAGTTCCATGATACAAAAATTGACAGATGGACTCCAGGATTGGCGGGTTCAAGATTGTGATTGTCTACATGTATAACATATAACATATATGTTATATAGCTAACATTATCTAAAAACATTATTTTAAAGTACTAAATTATTAATAATAAATATTGATATTGTACAATTAAATTAAAGAAAATTAGCAAATGAGTCGCAAGCTTTGAGTATGGGTCCAATTGTAGATCACCAAAGTTTCGGACGTTAGATGTATACCACGCAGACGGGGAATGAGAGCTGGATGGCGCCCACAAAGGACACTGTGGCTATAAAAATCAGAAACTATGAAAACGAATGACGTTCGGTTGGACTCGTGATGTAGAGATATAGATGGACATGAAATCTGCCACTCCGTCGTCTGGGAACCCACAAGCATAGACATGGATTACCAAGTTTTGGATGCAATATGCACACTCGGAACACGGGGAACGAGAGTTCGATAACGCGTACCAGGGAATCTGTGGACATAAAATTGGCTAAGGAAACGAAAGGGCTCGGTCAGACTCGTAGTGCATATTCCATAATCCATGTGCAACAACAACTGTGTGGTGACCAGACTAGTATGTGTACAAACAAGGAAAAACTAAATATGTACCTTTATAAAGTATGGACATGAGATTTTATAGAGCATGTCTGGATATCGCATCCCATACTTTCTCACTTTGTGGATCGAGGGCTCTCGGGCTGGCGGGCTCAAAAAATAGGCGTCTATTGTTCTGTGTTCTACAAATAGCACCCAGAGTTCCGTGAGATACAAATTGACAAGCGGACATGCGGGGTGGCTGAGATTTTATAGAGCATGTACACTTTTTGGATTGCAAGTTCTCGAGCCGGCGGGCTCAAAAATGGGCCTCTATTGTTATGTTATTTACAAATAGCACCCACAATTCCGCAATATACAAATTGACAAGCGGACTTGTGGACTGGCTGGCTCAACATTGTACCTCAACTGATTTCCATGATATAGAAATTGACAGACGAAATCCAGCGCTAGCGGGCTCCCAGAAATGAGCAATACATAGTAAATATGTACAGATCCCTTATTCCATACTTAGCCACTTTTTTGGATCGCAGACTTGCAGGCTGGCGGGCTGTAAATTGGGCCTCTAATGTTCCATGTCCTGCAAATAGCACCCATAGTTGCACGATATACAAATTGACAAGTGGACTTGCGGGTTGGCTGGCTCAACATTGCACTTCTATTGGATCGCGAACTTGCAGGCTCTAAACTGGGCCTATAATGTTCTGTGTCCTGCAAATAGCACCCAGACTTGCGCGATATACAAATTGACAAGCGAACTTGCAGGTTGGTTGGTTCAACATTGTATTTCTATTGAGTTCCACGATATAGAAATTGAGAGACGGACTCCACGGCTGGCGAGCTCCAAGAAACGAGCAATACATACTAAATATGTACTTTTATAAAGTATGGACATGACATGTTGTAGAGCATGTATAGATCCCTTATTCCATACTTAGCCACTTTTTTGGATCGCGGACTTGCAGGCTGGCGGGCTCTAAATTGGGCCTCTAATGTTCTGTGTCCTGCAAATAATAGCTAGACTTGCATGATATACAAATTGACAAGCGGACTTGTGGGCTGGGTGGCTCAACATTGTACTTCTATTGTTCTGTGTCCTCCAAATAGCTATTGGAGTTCTGCGATATACAAATTGACAGACGGAGTCCAGAGCGGGCGAGCTCAACATTGAATATGTATTACACACACGAAGACAAGTGAATGTAGAGGAAGATATGGAGTGTCGAATGAGGCACAAAATAAAAATAAAACACAGATGCAAACGAGTTCAACAAATAGAGACAAAGTAAACGAAAAACTATTTAATATGGAACACAGGCAGTAAAAACGCACCTTTGCATGGATTCCTCTACATCTCTGCTTAGGAGTTCTTTGCGGCGTTTATTTTTCCGGTTTGTTTCTATGAAAAAAAGTAGAAAACAAAAGGAATATGAACACAAGTTAACATGTAAACAAAAAGGCAAGTACTATGTACATATACTAAAAAAAAAAAAAAAGATGAATAGAATAACAGATAGCTTTTAGAAGGATGTACCTTTTTTGTTTCTTTTGCATAATGTATACTTTATAATTCAAGTACAACACCAACTGTATGGTGACCAGACTAGTATGTTTACAAATCGGGGAAAACTAAGAAGTTGGATAATTTGTTTTTTTTTTTGCAACAAGCTATACAAATATGCTTTGAAATATAAAAACATGACTTTGCAAAATGTTTGATGTATATCTCATAATTCAAGTGCAATACCAATTGTATCGTGATCATACCAATATGTGTCTAAGATAAACATACTGTATTGAGGAATAGGCACATTCGACCACACATGGTCAATAAGTGTGTTTTGCAGATGGCTTGTGTTGTGCAAAATAAAGCGGAGACTGTATTTGCACATGTAGTTTTCCAATTCTTTTGTTCTGCCATTCTTTTGTAGCATGTCAATATTGAAGTCTCCTACAAGCACAATGGGTCCGTTCAGATGGAAAGGGTCCAATGCATTGGAAATAACATCTACTATGTTGGAGAATGTTGCATGGGGAGCAACATACAGATTCAGTATCACAATTTCTGTTTCATGGAAAAAAAACTTTTGCAAGCACCACCTCAACATTCTTTTCTTTGATATGTATATGCTCCAAAATTGGTACATGTTTTTTCACCAATATCATCACCCCATGTGTAATGTAACTTGATATGCAATTTTGATTTGGGAATTCTTTGTTCTGCATGCATAATGCCATGTATGTTTCCTGCAAGCACAGAATATCGAATTGCATTGTATCATAGTCATTGAATATATCATCCATGTGTGCATTTAAGCTGTGTGAGTTAATAAAGAGAATTGATAGAGATGAATTTGTTTGTATGAATTGGTAATCATCGTGCAGTTGCCATTTTGCGGTGGTCCTGAGTCGTTCCCTTTCAATATCAACTTTATGTTTGACTTTGAAGTTATCTTTTGTAAGAGGACTTAGTAAATACAAGGAGACTATGCTTCTGACACGGGACAATGATGTGTATACAAGTCCATGTATTTGAATTCCAACAGGCTGAAATGCAACATTATCAAGTGTTAGTCCTTGTGATCTGTGGACTGTACGTGCACATGCAAGTTTAATCGGAAACTATTTTTGAATTTTCAGTCGACCTGTCTTTGCTGATGTCAATACTGGCTTTGATATTCGAAGAATAGGCGTCCAACCGCTTCCAGTGTTTGTATTATATAGATAAGACAACTTGCTTGCTTGTCGTTTTCCTATATGCAGTTCATGGAACTTAATCCAAAGGACACCAACTTTTTTTGTTTTCGTATAGCCTTTGAGTATTTCATCTGCACCATTGACCAAGCCATCCTGTGAATCATAATTATAGGCATATATTTCAACCAACATTTCTAATTTGAGGACAAGCTACAAAGGTAGAGTGGTTGTATGTTCATGACGTGGCACATTTCCATGGTTGTCTTCTTCCAAGTCAATTGAATTGATGATGATATCATCGCCAGGCATGAGCGATAGCATATGGCTATTATGCATTCCAACATCCTTATTTGTGTAGAACAGGTAAGGGAACGTTGGGTCTAATGGTGCAGGCCGCAAGCACCTCGAATTCATATATGTTAAGTCATCATATGTTTGGTTGTTTGTCCACATTTTGTTCAGAATTGCAATGAATGTTTCATCTGTCTGGCGCATTGTAGTATGCGATTCAAAGCATTTTATATTGTCTCTCCAAAATTCATGCGTCATTGTTTCCATGTTAACGCTAGGTTGTTCAAATATCAACGAATCTTGGATGGGTTGTGCCTGGTAAAGATCCCCACGGAATATCATGTCAATGTTTCCAAAGTATTTTGTGTGCACATGTTTTATGATTCTTAGTTGGTTGTCAATGGAATACAAGAACCGACTTCCAATCAAAGATGCTTCATCTATAAAGACAAGTTGGAGTTCCTCATAAAGCTTAGACAATGTATCCAACATTTCCTTGCTAAGTGGAAGAAACTGTGACTTGTTAAAAGGCATTAAAAATGCAGAGTGGACTGTTGTTCCACCTGCATTATATGCATATGTTCCTGTGTATGCAACTATTAGGCCCTTTGGTTTCATAGGATCAAAGGAATTGTTTGAATCATAGATTCGTATAAGCATTTGGAACAGTGCTTTCATTGTGAATGTCTTGCTTGTTCATGCTCCGTCTGTAAGGAACAAGTGCACATGAGTGTCCATGTTCAAGCGTTTTTAAGAGCAATGTGATTTACAATTGTTTGTTGTTCTCGATTCAACAGACGTCTTATTTTGTGGTATTCATTATTTTCAATTAGGAAAGGATGTTTTGTGACTGGAAAACCAAGATTGATACGTTTTTCATCTCCACCTGCTGGAGGACGAGGCAAATCCACTTGTAAGTCATAGGACTCGCAAAGAGTTCTGATTGTTTTTCGGTTTGTGAATGTCTCATCAGGATTGTCAGGGTTTTCTAGCTCATTAACTGCAATTTCTAGATCAACCCATGTTGGATTAACATTGTAGGTAAATCTAGCTTCATTGATGTGCACTATAGTCTCAGAGGCAACATACGCAGCCTCCCATGTAGAGATGTTATGTTTTAATGTCTCTTCATTTTCATCGAACAAAACATACATCAACAAGTTTTTTCTACAATAGTTTTCATAGTCAAAATGTTTATTGTATTTGACAAACCGTATCACAGAGGGTTTTTTTCTTTTTGATATGGGCGCACCATTTTTTTTGTAATGGGATATGAATTCTGCTAAGAAAATATGCCTAATAAGAGATGGACGTTGAAGGTAATAATCAACAATAGAGCGACATAGCACATCTTCTGAATTGTCAGGCTCTTGTTCTAGCAAAACCGGTGGTTTAAGAACAAATGTGTGTTTTTCAAGTGGAGATGTGTTTATGAAGACTCATTTTCTTGAACTACAAGTGAGGGGCAGGGAAAGTGCAATGTGAACTGCTTGTTGAGCAGACATTTGTTGAAGATTAAGCAATGTATTGTCAAGTGTGCGTATCATTTGTATGGCATCAATATGACTTCTTTCATGTTCTTTGCGTATTCTTCTGAATGCACTTGTCATAGATTTGTCAACCTTTGTCGTATACGAGGTACAATAGGACGCTGCAACATATGCATTGAGCACATACTGCGCATTTGTATTTTCTTTCCACATAACTGGCATGTCCTTCGAGAAACTGTTGTTCCAAATATGGGAAAGTTTTCGTTTAAGGAAAATTGTTGGTTGCTTAAGCGTACATTGTATGGCTTCAATGTACTCATCTTCTAATAGATTTAGCTCTGTCAAGAACGCATCAAAGCTCATCAGCTCGTCAAATTCTCCTTGCTCTAGAAATGCGAACAAGGATTTAGATTTCTCAACAACAACATTGTCCTCTAAACTAAGTGGATCTGTGATTCTTGTAGCTCTCATTGGTGGCACAGGAAAGTTATATCTGCAATGTGAGTTTTTTCGTTTTCTACAACTTCTTGTATGGTAATGTCTATGAACTTTGGCAAGTTCTGGATCCAAATGATTTGTGTTGCATGTTATGTATTTCTCCACAAATTGTTTGATCTCTGAGTTATTATCAGCTCCATAGACTGGTGCACCCTCTATCCACAATAGTGCGTGGTCATGTTCATTTCCCCTATTTTGGAATTCAGTCATAAAAAAGTAGTCCGATATTTTTCCGAAAAACGTTTCATCATGGCATATCAATTGTCTCAAAGCATTTATTATATGTCTATAGTAGCAAGTACATGTCACTGGGTCTTTTCTTATGAGGTAGTCAATGTGATTGTTTTCCAGTGTATCGGTTCGTTTTTTATGTTCCATGTTCCTATGCAGGTTAGATATGACAGCTACCAATGGATCCCAACAATGCTCTACACTTGTAAATGTGACAAAAAATATTGACGAGCCCAATTGCCGGATCATTGCAAAAATAGTTTTTTTGTTTTGTTGCAAATAGTCAGGAGAGGTGCAAATGTTTTTGAAATCTACGTATCCAATATCAAATTTTAGAATTTTTTCTAGGTTTACTTTGTACTTGACATCCTTGGCCAAGAACTTTCTTCCTTGTAATTGGCCTTTTCTTATTCAGACCCACATGCAGGAGAGAACTTGCTCTATTATTATGTGCATTGTTTTGAAAAACAAATTTGTTATGTGACAGGAGAAGTCACTACTTGAATGTAGCAGCTCCCATCAGACTATTTTATGATATCTAAATCGTTCTGTAATGTCAACGACACGTGGATCTCCATAGAAGAGTGTTGGAAAGTTCATTTCCTCAGCGAATTTGTCCTTGAATAATCCAAGTGGACGTTGCCCCTCAACAGGTGCAATTTCAACAATCTTGTCTTGCAAGTCACGAATCAGTGAATCCATGCACCAATGTCTTAGCAGGTGTTTCATTCTCTGATTCATCACTTGTATCAAATTCACTAGCATTTTCGAGAGTCTCTGCAGAGTTGGCATCCTCTTCTACAAGAACACTGTTCCAGTTCTCATTTATACAAATGTTATGTGCTTTGTACAGGGCTCTGGAACATAACTCCTTTAACGCTTTCATAACAACATGCACACGCACTTTACCTGTCTGATAGGCATTTTTGTATCGCAAGCGTCTTTTCAGAGCCACAACAATTGTCATTGTATCGCTAATGAATTGTGGCAAGGATTTTTGCACAACATCTAGCTGAACAGACACATTAATAATTGATCTTGTTAAGCCCATATGGGGTCGTTTATAGCCCCAAGGCCTAATTTGTGCAAATGCAATTCGCAGAGACACAAGTCTCTCATCAAGTTCTGTAAGTGCACTTATATCTGCTAGTGGTGTATTACATCGTATTTGCTCAGGGGTTGCAAATTGTGGCAGTTTTCCATTTTCAAGCGACCGTTTGCATGGAAGACAAATTTTGCCACTAGAAAATGGTTTATTGTGCGTTGTCAAGCGGAGTTATTTTGCTTGCAAATTAGGCGTGAAAGATTTACTGTTTTTTGAGAAATTCAATTGTTCATAAATTTCACACGCAATGGAAGGAGTTTCTTTAATTTGTTTCATGTACGTTTGTCTTGCATTTTTCTTTTGCGGGGAAGTATGAGTAGAAAGTGTTTGTTGGTTTTCATTGGGAGTAGTGCATGGTGTTGCTTCTAGGCCACGAAATGTGACAGTTGCATGACCATTCTGGGATATGCGACCGTACCTGTTTTTGTTCTGTTGTGCACGAACAAATTTCTTTAGATTGTGATATGTGAGTTTCTCTCTAAAAGGAAGCGCAACAATGTATTTTTTTCTCTCGCGCATGACATTTTTCAAGTTGTGGTAACTTACTCTACGTTTCTTGTCCAAGGGCACGATGACCTGATGACAACTAGGATGAATTTCACTCTGATTCAGGTTGTCATAACTTAGTGTACATTTTTTGTTTAAGGGGTGTATGGCCTCATCACAACTGGGACGAATTTTACGCATAAATTTTTCCAAGTTGTGATAACTTACTCTACGTTTTTTGTTTAAGCCCTGTATGGCCTCATCACAACTGTGATGAACTTCACACATGGATTTTTTGTTCAAGCCATGTATGGCCATATCGCAACCGGGAGGGGTTTCATTCTCACTAAAAAAACATGCGACGTGTATGCATATTCGATGCGATTTGGCTGGCATGGACATTCAACCCTGAACCACTGATATGTCCAAGCAAAGGTTCATAATGGATATGTGGTGTATCTGTTTTCAACAAGAGGATGCCAATTGTTCGATCGTAATTTGAATCAATAGACTAGGAATGGACAGTGCCATCTAGCAAGGCCGACCAGACCTGGATATTTACTCTGAACATGATAGACATCCATTGCAAACAGAATATGCAACCCTCCACATTCCCTTTTTCATATGGCAGCGCCATGTTTACAAGGTATTCTTTCCAACTTCCAATTGTCGGCATATTTTGTAGGAGATATGGCGAAAGGTGCTCATGCAAGCACCTAAAAGCCTGTTGGTTGTCGCCTATAATTGCATTGCAAAAGGACTGTACAGTGTAAATCCACAATGAATGCACATTGAACTCCACTGCTACCAAACAACAAATTGCATTGAACAGATTATCTCCACAGCTAGACACAACAGTTGTTGCTAGCTGTAAACCATGGGAGTCTATGCGATGCATAATCTGTTTCCACTGCGATTCAAGGTCTTTTCAAATGAGAGACAAGTAAATATGAGCTTCTTCAACATTGCATATGGACAATTTTATGTACAGTAGTGGTTCATAATGACCACTGACAACATTGGCATCATGGAACAAGATGCAATATGGATTGTCAGATGCAGTTTTGTTGAATAGTAAATATCTTGTTTTCCTTGTCAATGACCATATTCCAATTGATATATTGAGCCAGTTAGACAGCCACCACATACAAAATGTATCTCCCCAAAGTCCCCTCTCATGTGCAGGAAGAATTGGAGATGTAGACAACCACATCTTTGAAAAATACGTTTGGACATCATGTATTCCATGCAACTACCGAAGAAAATCATATTCTAGTTCGTATTCAAACGACTCCAATGCCTCGACATCACCATTTTTTAAACAACCCAGGAAATAATCTATCAATCCATTGCGCAAGTCAGTCGAGGAATAGCGGAAATGCAGTAGAACCTGAAATGCATCGAAAAGGCAATCCCCTACAGTATACGAGAATGCATCCAATCTAAAAAGCCCATTGCTATGCAAAACCTCGTCAATGATGTCATGTATAATGGAGTGTGTATCTATTTCATACGATTCAACATCTATTACTTCTTTCATCTTTTGAACTATCATTTTGAAGGTGTTTGTTAGATACTTTCAGTTTGCATGAAAACAGAGAAAAGGGGAAAAAGAATAAAAGTAGGAAAAAACAAAAAAAGGAAAGCAATATAGGAAAACTACAAGTGTGGAACTGGGTACCAATCCCCGTATGTATCTTTCAACCTTCTTCTTGTCAACTTCAATCCCCCCCAGTCCCCATAGCAGACGAGAAGAAAACAAACCCACACTGGAAAGCGAACCAAACAAAAAGAACAATGCAAATAAATAACACCATAAATTTACTTAGCAGAAATATCGATTTGAACCTATTCATGGCGTGCATCCTACAAGCTTCTTAGAGCCAGAAAAAAGTTCTGCAAAATACAAAGGACAGGACAAAGGCAACAACTGGACGCAGTTTTTCGACCCACAGAATAAAACCATTCCCTACGTCTACACCCCGACGGATGGTTCCCTCTTCTGATAGCTTCGAACCACTTTTCGAAAACCCCTCTGCATTGCAATTTTTGAAATAGCTATGGACGTGGAAACCGACATATGAAGACACATGGTTTCCAGGAATAGAAATTAAGAGCACAAAGAAACATGGTCTGCAACAGAATTTCAAGGCAGGGACTCCCACCATTGAAAAATACCAATGAAACGATGGCACATAAACTTACCTATCAACGAGGGATGACAACAGTTCATACCCAAAAACTGCAAACCGCAACAACAGGTCCAACGACTTGCAAAGTTGAAGAACAACAAACTAGTGACAACCACGAAGAGGTCCAACTGCAATTGCAGGACCTCAAATTTGCAAAGTCGAATCAAACAAGAACAAGGATCATGGAACGAACCAACGAACAAGCATCGACCACTAAACCACTGATGCCGACGGACAACAATTCAACACAATTTCACTGCAAACAACACCATAAAAAAATGGAACAAAACTGTATAGCAACGCCTCTGTACAATAAACATTTAAGACTGCCAGACCTGTTAGGTAAACACTTAAGACTGTCAGAACTGTCGAAGAGTGTAGTCCTGTGCAAACATTTAAGAAAAAATGCAGTGTGGCAGGTCTCTTCCCTCGAAGCACGCAAGAATAAAGCAAAAATCATACATACTAATATGTTAGAGAATGTATTCTACCTAATAGAAAATGCTAAAGTAAACATTTGAACTAATGCTAGCATTAGTCCACCTTCGACCAATGCATAAGAAAATATATGATTCAAAAAGACCATATATGATGAAATACTTTGGATATGCCAACAAATATAGCATTGGGAATAGCGAAGCCGACAATAAGACCTCCAATCCGTTGTCCAATCAGATCATGACAAATATGGTACTTTTTATTATATAAAATGGGTGTTTTCAGTTCCCTGGTTCCAACAATAGATAATATGGAAATATTTGTGGCCAATGGACAATCTAATACGAGGTCAATGAATTATCGATCACTATAGTCCCTCTATGCCTACAACAGTGACTAATAAACATCTCACCTTTACAAAGAGCCCACTACATGAAAGTAACCTCACATGGAAAGGGTCAAACTTTATTTTAACTAAAATACCATGCAAAGGGTGACTGTTGCACAAAAAATCCATGAAATATCAATGGAGTCCAACTTTACTTTTGACGAAAGTAATTATCTTTTAAAAAATGACTACTACTATTGGTATTATATAAACGATGGGCTTGTGGTTGCACTTTCGAATGCAAACCAAATTGGAATAACCAAAGTCTAAAAATCTTCAAAATTTTCAAAATATGTTGACTAATTTAATACAAACCATATTGGGATAACCCATTTCTAAAAATCTTCAAAAAAATCCAAAATATGTTGTAGATTGTTTCTTAGTTGTCTTTATCTTCAAAGTCTGGGTACGATTGTTAATTCTTTGGTTTGTATAGAGTTTTACATACCAGCCTTAAAAAAAAACAGATTTGCATAATAAAAAACAGATAGATTTGCATAATAAAAAATAAAAAATAGATTTGTAAAGTATCAAAGAAATTATACATTTTTGTTTTCATGGTTATGAAGATGGGGCTTCTTTCTTCTTGCAACATATGACAATATGGAAGGATATACTCTCATTACATGTTCAAAATGTTACTCCACAATATCTTCTTCCATGCTTGTTGCTTGTTCATGTCCAAATAAACCAACTAAAATTGCTAGTGACGTTGAATACCTCAACTCTGCAAATGTGAGACTTTGTTCCAACTCCAAGTGCCTTACTCTCTTCTTTAATTCCTTTATCATATCTTCTTTAGCAAGTTTTTCCCTGTTGCTTTCCTCCCCGACCTTCATAATCACTATTATGTCCTTGTGCTTTTCTAGCTGGGCCTTCAACGTTATCAATTATCT
Organism: Picea sitchensis; assembly: GCA_010110895.2. Taxonomy (NCBI): domain Eukaryota; kingdom Viridiplantae; phylum Streptophyta; class Pinopsida; order Pinales; family Pinaceae; genus Picea; species Picea sitchensis. The sequence continues at coordinate 160,416 of SNQJ01S0009369.1, read as the reverse complement.
TTTGGTTGCTTTCAAGTCTTTTGCATAGCTTTGCTCCTAAGCCTTTCTCCATGTTTCCATTCTCTCCAATGCTTGAGTTACAATTACTTGGTTCTCATCATCAAGACCACTGCAACACCTAACAAAGTCTCGTAAATGATCTTGTTGTCTAGCCATTTTTCCCAAATAAGAGCTATCACTCTTCATAACCTTTTATTCTTCTATTTTTTCCGAAGAGTAAATCACTAAAATAGACCAAGAGCCCTTCAAAACAGTGCCCAAAATTTGAAAAGCAGTTGAACCACCCACAAAAAGGAAAGGGATCCTAGAAAGAATTTCTCCAACTTTAAACTTGTAATAATCCCCCAACAACTAACTCCCTCCCCAAAGGATTTCTCAAAACACAAATGTTAAAAGACTCTAGTATAAACAACGAGGTACCTAAGATTGAGGCTTGCAAATGAAAATCCTGCAAGATTAGAGTCCAATAGTCTCGAGTTTGAGCACACCCACTTAATTCCAATCAAACCCTCCAACCAACGAACATAATAGAAGAAGGTCAAGTCCCAAACCTCTCCTTTAGAACCAAAATTAAAGCATCAAAAAGCTCATCAAAGTAGGAAGAAAGAACCCACATGCTCTATGACATCCCATCTTGCTAGGGCTCATAAAACAATCATCCTGCGAGATTAAATGAGTTGCATGGAGGGCCTCCCTCTTATTCCTTTGTGAATGCATGTTAATATGAAGTTGTTCCTTGTATTTTCCATTAATGGATTCAATGGTGTGAAGAGTGGCTAAGAAACTTAGCAAAGATTGTAGAATTTCTTATCCCCCCATTTTTTCAAACTTTGTCGATGGATAATGTGCAAGCTTTATTTGCCATTACATTTGCCAACGAATTGAGTCCTTGTAGAGTATGGAAGAATTGCATTGCTTTGAATCCTTCTAATAGTTTTTGAGTGTGATCGATCATAAGGTAGAGGTGGGGTTCTTTGGGTAAAGGTTTGGATATCATCTGTTGTATGACGATCATTGAATCTCCAACTACTAACATTTTTTTAACACCTTTGTTCATCATGTTCCAAACTCCTTTCCATAGGGCTTGATCCGGATTATTTTCGGTACGAAATGAGAGCAGAGATATAATAAATAAATGCACAAAGATATCGCAGATATTCAATAATATAATAGAAATGTATCAGAGATGCAACCATAAACACAAATATATAGTAATACATGATTTCTATTAATCAAAGAAATGCACAGAGACTGTAAAAATACAGAGTAAAAGACTCGCTAGATTAGTGGCAGCTTATCTCTGAGAAGAGATATGACGGCTACTCGCATTCGTAAGAAGATGATCATTACAATGAGGCTCTAAGGGCCTTTTTAACAAAAGTAAAATCCAAAACCCTAACCCCGGAAGATGAAAAGCCAAAAGGTTTGTGGGCCCTGTTATCCCCGATATTTAGGGATAACTAGGAGATCATGTCTCAAGGCCCACAGGTCCTAGACATGGAGTACCGAGAGCAGGATTGACCTGAGCATGGCCCTGAAGGGCCCATCTTTCTTCTTCTTCGCCAGATGTGTCCTGTCAGCAGTAACAGCGTCCATCACCACCGGCTTGGACTTGCATCGGAGAGGACTCTTGCTCCATGAGGTAATTGGTCCGAGGTATCATGGTATGTGTCATATTTGATCGTTATAACCTTCTTATATATGCATTA
>SNQJ01S0009369.1:145956-156596 GCA_010110895.2 Picea sitchensis | reverse complement strand
TTAGATTTAGATCCTTCCAAGCCTTTAGCCTTACTCCTTGACTCCATTTACCCTAAGGCACTAGTCTAAGAATGCAACGTTGAGTTTATTGTGTTAAAACAATCTTTCAAACTTTCTTAATTTGAAACCCTAACTAACCCTAGTGACTTTACCAACCCTAACTCTTTGATGACGTCTTGCCTCATTTGAACTTTGGCTGGTATATAAATTGTGGCTAGATCATCCATTGATAGATATTGAAGTGTTGATCATTTTCATTGGCCTAAATAGCAAAACGTTCACTTCATTGTCTAGTTAAACTAACCTAGAATAGGGTTGACGTCACCCCTTAGCAGGTTTGACGCAACAACATTATATTGTGAGCATATTTGTGGTATCTAATGCATTGTGATAATTCAAGGATTAATTTTGTACATTGAATGCTCTATCATTTGTATTTAGTGAAGAAGTAATATTATAAGCCATAACTTTAATTGCAATCATTGACTTCGTCAATAATTACATTTATTTATGCTCATATATGTTAAAGATAGTCATTAACTTATGAAGTACTAACCACTGCTTGCACTTTTTAGTTTTATCATTGCCTTGTCTCGCAAACAGTTGCCCTTTCAGCGGAATATCTTCTTGGCAGTAATCTGTGAAGGGAAAGCTTATCTTAACCTTTGAGCCTTAAATCCTTGATCATTTTCCTTCAATACCCCAGATTACTAGGGACGTCTGCCTTGGGATTAGCCACCCTGAATAGAAAGAGCTCCCCATCGAGGTGACAGTGGGTGGGGAAGCTCCTGTTACGCCAGTTTGACTCTTGCCCTTCAATCTACTTAACCTATCCTACAAACTGAGCGATAACAGGCCCCGATGGGGGTAGTTGATACATCAACTTCCCAGGGGTGTAACTTTTGCATACGATCTCCGTTTGGGGCGCTCGATAGCTCGTTGGAAAAATCTATCCGAGAGCTACAAATTTTGGGTGAGCAACATTGATGTACAATCCCCGTTGCTCCCCGTTTTCTCAAAAAACATCGTTTAGGGCCTCAAAATGGCCCCGGAAGTTAAAAACTGCTAAAAATAGTAAATTACCAAAATTGCCAGAAACATGTTTTGGGCCAGTTGGAGAAGGTGGGTGGCCACCGATATCCACCTGGATGAGGGCTAGAACCTCAACTTGATTGTTTATGATATTTCCAATTCCCCAAACATTAAAGATTTCTTCTTTTCCATTGGAATCGAAGATGACCCCTACACCTACCACCCCTCATGTGTAAAATAACTATTATAACAAAGTAACCTCTTATATTAAAACTCTATGTTTTTTTAACCATAACATGTTTTATGACAAGAGTCACCAAAGCGACTCCCACTACAAACCCTTGCTAGCATCAACAACCCGCAAGCCAACACTAGCTAGATAACTTATGACTTAGCAAAAGGCCGATACATCTGGAGATGCACCTGTGGGGTCCTACTCCTGGAGATGCCTACCCTTCTAGCCTCATTACAACGAGCCAAATATCTCATTGAAGACTCAAATTGAAATAAAAAGAATATAAAACTTACCTTCCAACCACTTAAACTATACACTCCTCCAATTAAACTATAGAACACTTTTTTCCAAGAAAAAATTATCTCAAATTTATATAGAGTATAAATTCGTTTACAAAGTCAGCATCAAGCTATGACTATAACAGTACTATTCCGAAACCCTTGCTCAGAAGCAAAACAAAATCAAAAAACAACCCTACACAACACGCAGGCTGTATACAAGTGAAGCCATATACAAGGCAGTAAAAACCAGACTAGATAAAAAGCAAAACCAGTAGCTGCACGCCCACAATAGGACCTCGAAGTGTTTGATCAACACCGCACGCCGCATCAAGACCTCAAAGTATAGACCAAAACACTGCACGCCCTTAAAAATGGACCTCAAAGCACTGGTCCATACCCTCAGGAAAGAACCAGAATGAGAAACAGGAAAACAACGGAAATGAGGCACCGAACAGCAACAACAGAAAAGGATCGAAATCCGGCCGCAGATAGGCCCCTCGCGACCTCATGGCGCTCCACGCAGCTGCCCCCACTGCAGCCAATCGAAACTGAACCGCCGCCGATCATCACCCCACCGCGCAAATACCCACAGAAACCTCAACCAGACCGCAGCGAAACGCCCTGCAGGCCTCGATGCCGACTGAGAAAACTGTAGCCGCCTCCCACACGCCCACTCTGGACTCGCCCGCCCGCACAGGAATGGCGTAAGCCGCCTCCCACACGCCCACTCTGGTCACGCCCGCCCGCACCAACTTCACCACGAAGAAAATACAGGGATGTGGCTAGCAAGACCTAGCCGCAGAGCCCCCAGACTCAAAACCCTAAATCGACTCTCAAAGCGCACCAGCGGACCATGCAAAGTTGGATGAATGATTGTTCCAATTGTATCTACTTGTACAACTCCATCTTAGTCATGAGNAAACAAAAACAAAAACAAAACAACAAAACCTATAGAACATTTACATATATTAAAACTTTACATCATCATTTGAAAATGTGCACAGAATAATTATTTTACTAAAATTCACTCACTCTAAGTGAAACATTACTTGAGACCAACTTTACTTTTCACCAAAATGTCATTTATAAAGTAATTGTTCTTCCAAAGTTGCCTCTCCAATTAAAACTCTACGTTGTCCTATTATGTTACTCTGGTTTAACTAAATTATCTCAAAACAATCATTTAATATTGGACCCACACAACCATCATCCTCATCATTAAGCAAACACCTCATTGGCCACTCACAATTCTATTAATTGTATAGGGTTTGTAATAGAGATTAAACGCTTTGATTACTTGTGGAGGGCTTTGAAAACCTTCGGACATGTCGGGGGAGAGTGGGTCGGCGGTGAAGGTAAACCCACAACCAAGCTCTTGTAATTGCCGTAATGTATTCATCCAAATTCTATATTTTTTCAATTTGTATTGAACCCGCGACCTGAAAACCAAAGAAAACACCTGCAACAAATGAAAATGATACAGATAGTGTTTTTTTGGTTCAAGTAATTGAACGGGTGATTTATTCCCATATACAGAAGGTTGTCTTGGTAATTAAAGCGCCTGCGACGAATAAAAATTATACATGTAGTATTTATTTTGGTTCAAATAATTGAACGCGTGATTTATTCCCATATACAGAAGGTTGTCTTGGCAATTAAAACACCTGCAACGAATAAAAATTATACAGGCATTATATTTTTTTGGTTCAAATGATCGAACGGGTGATTTATCCCCATATACAGAAGGTTGTCTTGGCAATTAAAACACCTGCAACGAATACAAATTATACAGGTAGTATTTTTTTTGTTCAAATAACTGAACGGCTGATTTATTCCCATATACGGAAAGTTGTTTTGGCATTAATTCATATTAATAGCTAGAAAAGACACTCCTTCAATCCCTTAAAATCTCATCTTAATAAGTAAAATTTAGTAGGGGAGTAAGTTAATAAATGCATAAATTCATTTTTTTTTTGGAATTCTTCTTCAGATCTGGTAGGAATTTAATTTCCCTAGAAGTTATAGTTCCAACATGGAAACATTGAGCATGGAACTTTACCTTTAAGGGTTTCAGCCCATTTTAAGAAAACCCCAATCATCCGAATTTTAAAACAATGAGTGCATCATGGCGAAACTTTGCCTTGCTGGAAAAAAATTAGACTCACCATAAAGGTTGACTTTATCCATTTTTTAACTCCTTCAGAATGTGAGGAAACCTATGGGTAAACCTAGCTTTAAAAACAATCATATTTTCTAGCAGACCCAATCCAGTAACTCCTTTGAAATGGTTAGTGTTGTGCACAGTTTTTTGCGATTATGATATAAATGCCATTATTGGGTGATTCTAGCAGAGCTGCCATTAGGGATTTGCAGTGCAAATTCTGTCATGTCACTTTTGAATCGAGGTGAGTCATTTAGTTCTATTATAGTTATATTGCATGCTATTCTTTTTTATTTTTTGCAATTATGTATGGTGGTTTATGCTGGGGTGGAAAGCTATTAACTTCATGTTTCTCTGAAAATTGAACATTCTTAAAATCTAGGTCATGCCATTGTCTAGCTGAAAGATTGGTTGGTAGAGCAGCGTAGGTGATAGAAGACCCTTTCCAAATTAGCCCTGATATTGTTTTTTAGAACAATGTGTCAATGCGTATACTGGTAGGGTCTTTCCTCCTTTAAGGGAATGCAGTGGTGAAGTAATGAGTTTTTACTGTTCATCCCCCTTCCCCCTCCTCATTCAAGCAGCTTTGTTGGTTCCTTTTAGGAGGAAAGTGATTTGCAAAATGCCCTAGGTCACTGAAACTGCTATAAGCAAAATCGTAAGAAGATAGACTGTGACAATAGGAAATTCTTAAATTTTCAATGCAACCTTCTAAACTACAGTTCGAGCATTGGTATCTAATAAGATCAGATCACGTTTGAACCTTGAGCTTTGCCAGCTCAATTTTTTTTGAAAATTGCCTTGATGCAAGGACTTGTGTTACGTAGATGTGGTGCTTTCATGGATTTATTCTAACGGCTGGTTGTCAATTACTAATGCTAATGATTAAGAACATTACTTTCTATTCAGAAATTGATCTACTTCAGGGCTTTGGAGGGTTTGGAGGGCCTGGTCTATTGATTGGCTAGTTATTGAGCGTGTGTTCTTGCTAGGAAGTCCTATGCTGACACAGTGGTAGTTGAATTAGTCTGTGAGTCACTGACAAGAGAATTCTACTACAGAGCCACTGTTCATACTCAATAGGGAGGAATCTGATTAAATTCACAATAGGGAAGAATCTGTCCACACCCATTTTGTTTGTCTCTTCCCTAGTTAATTTTATGGTAAAGAAGAGCTGGTCCCATAGCCAAGAGTTATCATATGAGATGCATTTTCAGTGAACAAAGACAAATACAAATTCCTTACATCTATTAACTCCCAAGGAAAAACATTCTAGAAATCAGTTTCCAAGAAGAGCTTCTTCAAGCGTGGTTTTCAAGTTGGAGTCTATTCCATCCCGTTTTGAGGAAAATAAAGGTTAGTATGATACCCTATAACTTGGCCTCAACTGAGACAAGTTACCCTAGAATGAATGTGAGTTCTTTAGTTGGCATAAGGATCATCTGTTGAGTTTGGTTGTCCCAGTGGTACATGAGAGGCGGCATTGTAAAGGAAAAGGATATTATTGCTATCTTCTGTATTTTTCAAGTGTTCTCACTGCTAAAGAGGCAAATTTCTGTTCTGTGTTTCAGCTATTGTTTGGATTGTGGATCTTGTTAATTTTATGGTAATATTCAGATCTGATTAGCTTTTAAAAAATTAGCACTGTACTTGAATCAGACTTTAAAACTGAAATGCACATTTACCATAATAGAAGCACGCCATAAACATTCATCCACAGTACACAAGATTTACTCCGGGGAAAACCGAATGGAAAAACTCCAGCAACAAGTGATCTTTCTTGTTTGCAAATATATGAGCTAGGAGCAGATACAATAGCCTTTCTGGCTTTACATAGACCAAGAGGGTATGCTTGATGAACTCACTAATACGCTGTGCTAGATCCAAGTTGATCTCTACAGAATAAGCGACCTCAAACCCATGCAATGGCAGCTTGCGAAAGCTGTAGAAGGTTTCTTCCTTCTTCCCACGCTAAACCCTGTTACAATGAAACTCTTCTCTTCCTCTCAGTATCAACAACACTTTATGCTTTACCCATAGGTTCCTTTTATTACCAAAGACTCAACCTCCAAGAAGAGATTCGCTGTAGTTAGCTTAGATCTCCTTTACTTAGTTAGGAGTTAAGGTTTTCTTCTCTTAGAAGTCGCTTTGATTCGTTAAGTTACTAATTACTTAACTTATAATTAGTTAACTTAATTTATGACTTAACTTGAGAGTCACTCAAGTTATTAATTTAATAATTAATTAACTCATTAATTATATAACTCAATAATTATTTAACTTAATAATTATTTACGTTAATATTTATTCAAGTTAACTCAACTTGAATGATTTAACTTATTTATTTAGTTTAATTATTTATCTAAATAATTCTTTAAGTTAATATTCACTCAAGTTAACGCAACTTGATTTATTTAGCTAAAAAATTACTTCCGTTAAATATTCATTTATTTAACTTTATTTATTTTAACTTAATAATTATTCCAGTTAACTATATATTACTTAACTTGATATTCACTCAAGTTGCCTTAACTGATAATTACTTAAGTTAAACCCATGCATGCTAAGTCGCTTATACTGAGAACATCTTTACTTGTCGATCATTCAACATGCGTATGACTTGTCCCGTCATGTTACACGTAGGAGTTCGATTTCACTCAAGCAAACACAAGTTCCCTCATGCATGGTCACACGTGCCAACGCACTAGCTCATTACATAACATATTTGCAGCTCAAGTATAAGTAAAGAATCACTTGTCTCGGGATGTGCTTCTACAGTTCTCCAGCACAATTTGGTCAAATGCTACAGTTGCTTATCTAGAGTTTATCAGACTCTAGACAAGGTCTTGTAGCTTAATCCAGATTCCATCTTGAGTGAACTAGGAGAACTACACATCACTTTTTCCAACTAGGCAACATCAGTCTTTGCTCAAGTTAGACTGACTAACAGCTAGACTCTTGTCCTGAACAACAGGACCCTTTTCTCCAAGTCTCAAGTTCTGCCAAAGGTAGTCTTGGAGAATGTCTTACGATGCTGTAATTTTAACAGATCTAGTTCTGGGAAGGACTTTCTGATAACTGGAAACCTTTCTGCACATATAGAAGCAGTTCGATTTGCATCAGGGGCCATATATTAATTATTTCAGCCCTTTTTACAGTTAAGGCACATTGGATCTGAAAATGTTCATCATACTGCAGAGCATTTCCAGCTGCATTTCAAGGGGTTTTGAGATCTGAAACAACCCATTATAGTGCCTGATTTTTCAATATGAATTTGCTACTTTGCTTTTATATCAAGTACCCTATGTCCTTAATGGTGCCTAGAGTTTTGCTTCTGCTAAAGGAAGCTTTCAGAGGATGGCCTACTATACAGGCTGTGTGCCTTTCTAATAATTGCATCATTATGAATCTTATTATTAAGTTATCCTTCTCTATTTGCCTCTATGATTCTCGTTTTTAGATGTTTGCTTATCTATCCGATTCTCAAATGTTATGTTTCTTGTGGCTGCTGTCATTAATTTTAGTTATCTCATTTCGGGATAGCAGAGATATTTTCCTTTCTGATTTATACATAGAACAGCTACGGAATCTTCTAGTGTTATTACAGCCACATTTCTGGTACTTTGGTGGGCTACATGACTAGTTTTTAATTTTGCCCAGTCCACTGGGCGACAGTCTTTTCAGTTAATCAACTAGTTTTCAAATTTTCATTATGAAAGGCATGATTTGAGGAGAATATGGGCACCAATAACTTCTATGCAATTGATGCCCGAGGCCCAAAATCCTCTTCTTGAATCAACAGAAGACTCTCGTGAAATATGAGAGACATGTTCATGTACTTAAGTTAGAAAAGAAAAAGAATCTTCCAGTTCATATTAGTCTGCTACAACTTACATGGAGGTGAATTCCAATTTCCAAAAGAACTTATGAAGAAATCATTGCAGGGAAGCTTCATTTATTGGAGAATTTCAACACCAAGGATGGGTTTCCCCTTTAGAGCTAATCTAGAAAGTAACTAGATTCGCTGGATTAAATATTGGGGGTGTGAGCCTTGAGTTGGAAATCTTCAAAGGCTCTTTAAAGATTTGTAATCGGTCGGAGGAGTGAAGATATCCAAGCCGTCTTGCTCATTGAGAAAACACTTTGAAAAGGTTGAAATTGCCAAACTTGGCATTCAACGGTTCTAGATTTCAAATTTCCACTCTGATATGGATTCATAAACTCAAACTATTCCTCTGAACAAGCCTAAGAAGAGATGAGGAGAATCTATGCTTTATTGTTTTAACATGCAAGGCATCATGTATGAAGATCATCACATCCAAGAATGTAAGTGCCATGACTTTGCATTTTAGATGAAAATTCTGTTTGAAATATAATTTGATGTTAAGACCTTTGAAGATCACTTTTGTCATCTGAAAAACTTGAAATGAAAGGGGACTAAGGATTATACTGGCTCCTTGTTGAAGTTGTGATCTCTATTTTGTTATTTGTTAATTAGTTCTGAAGTCACATAGTTTATGCCATATGGATAGGCTAAGGTGATATTTGATCTTATGTCCATGTTATGTATCCTTAAAATCATGGAGCACCACACAATTAGCTTCATTATATGAAAAAAAGATTAAATCGACAAAGTTGTTGACCATAATATGTTAGAAATTATGTGTACAAGAATATATTGCTGGGCTCATGACTAGATTAATGCCATGTGCTTCTAGCAAAGTACCCAGACTCGGAATCAGATCAGACTCAGAATGTGCTGCTGAAATGCTGAATCCCTAAGAATGTCTTCTGCATCAGTCTCTACTTTTGTGGAACTCCCCTCTCGAGGGGTTCCCCCCAAAGGCCCTACAATTAAGTCATCTATCTCTGGTGGGTTAAGTGGCTCTAAGTCCATCTAGTTGAGAAGTCGTCCCATGGAAAAGTGAGTGGCCGACTCTCCATTTTCCAGTCCAAGGAGGTAACAATCTCTTCCAAGACTATGGGTTCCCCAGCAAATGTGCTGGACAAGCAGTTGTGTCTCAATCAAAGATTGTATTGCACAAAGACCAAATCATTTAACTGTTGTTCAAATGGGTTCCTTTTCTTCATTTAAATGTACTCAAACACACTCCACTTGCGCTCACACTCAAAAGTGCTACATTTTTGGCTGAGTATTCTCCTTGCAAATCTTTGAAATCCAGGGCAGTGGCTTCCAAATGAGCCCACCAATAAGCTGTCATAAGATGAAGTTCGAACAGATTTTAAATTTAAATTTTATAATTTTACATGATAGAATCTAGAATAAGATGTTTAACTTAAAGCTAAAAAACAAAATTAAAATTGTATACTTGGAAGGCTTTTTGTTCTTTGTCAAATGGCCAACTCTCTGCTAAAAGAACCAGAGCCTGTCCTATAAGCCAGTGACTAAGAGTGCATTGTATGCAGCTCATTCGGATTGGGGACCATGTACTCTATGCAATCATCTAATCCATCGACGACTCATTATCTACTGAACAATGAAAAGTTTGAATAATGTTGCAACTATTTAAAAGGCTAAAGCTACATTAACTTTCTATGCACCTTGCTAATAATTTGGTAATTACATTGATAATAATTCGGCAAATGGGGTCTGTTTTAACTCTACAAAGAAAGTACCTTTAACCTCTTTGACAGCTACATGCTACATCACACAAATGCACTCTACTAGGTTTTAACACCCAACCTCTTTCATAGCTATAAGCTTATATTAAACAAGTGTACTTTGCTTGGTTTGAACACCCAACCTCTTTGACAACTATAGATTACATTACAACTACACGCTGCTGGGTTTGATGCATGGATTTGTTCAATTTCTATAGAGTTCCAAATTTGTGTTCTCAGTTCAGTAACAACTGAGGATGCCATCCTCATTCATACCTATGCGTGGATTCTATCCTACAGTTTAACGACCAGTATCACATACAAATTTCATTGTTTCTTTGTTCTATAGAGTTTTCCAAATTTGTGTTCTCAGTTCAGTAACAACTGAGGATGCCATCCTAATTCATGTAAGTTTTAAACCTGTGAAGTAAAGCAATGCATATAGATTCTTAAGCAAAACAGAATTTAATCAATGGCTCATACACAGAGTACACAGAGATTTTATACCGGAAACCCTCAACCGGGAAAACCTTTATTATATTCATTATATCGAATTTCACCATTCACTATACAATATATACAATGTTTTTAGGTATTCCGTAGATACCAAAACCCTAATCCCTAAAACTGGGATTATTTTTAGTAATCCGCTAAAAATAGCAAAAACCGCCCAAATTTTTTTTTTCAAGGCGCTACCCCGGGCTATGCTCGGTGCCTCGGTGCCGAACGCTGCGCTTAACCAGGGGGGGCATACCTGCCCCCCCTGGGACCCCCCTAGGAAAGCGTCCAACGCACACGGCACAAACAGGGCACTAGTACGAGGGATCGTCAGACGCAGTTGTCATATCTGACGCGCCCACACACACACATGCAAAGAATATAACACATAACCAACATTCTCCCACTTGTTGTTTTCTTTGCATCTAGGGGTCCAAGGGATTATATAGTCAACAATCCAGGGCAACAATGCCCATTGTTACTCTACACCAGGAGAACTTTTCTGTGTTCACAGACTTTGTCAATGAATCTGCAACATTCTTCGAAGTGTCAACCTTTTCCAGCAACACCTTCTTTTCCTTAACCATGTCTCTCACAAAGTGATACTGTACATCAATATGCTTTGTCTTTGAATGGTAAGCTGGGTTCTTTGCCAGGAAGATTGCACTCTGACTGTCACAATCTAATTTCACTGCTTGTTGTACCAACCCAATACTTGAACACAATCTTTGTAACCATACTGCTTCCTTGCTTGCATGAGTGGCTGCCATGTATTCAACTTTTGTAGTTGAGAGTGCCACTACAGCCTGTC